>CM017555.1:53981670-54258195 GCA_007844125.1 Sinonovacula constricta
TAGGGCAATCAATAACTTCATCCTTGTACTCTTGCACGATAGCGTGGCACACCTCAGAGACAAATAGGCAGATACTTTCCTTGGAGACCCTGAAGTCGTAAGCCAGGGAATGGTAGGAGTCACCAGATGCTAGATGACGAAGGGTGACTGTCAGCTTCAATCCTGGTTCTAATGCCTTGCGTAACTTGGTATCTTTTCTCTCGATCCTTGGAGACACTCTGTGCAACAGTTCTTTAAACATTATTGGAGATAGTTTTGAAATGATTGGACATCTTCTTCGGGCAGTTCCCTCATAAGGGTGTGTACTGGCCATACTGCTCGAGTCTTTTTTGTGTCAGCTATGGGCGTACCCAAGGGCGAGGCCATCTTCTCGGTCTTCTGCGTCTCTGGAGCCTATGGGCCACTGACATATATATTTGTGTGTCAACAACAACTTCTTGTTGAAGAAGAAGGGCAAGGTGAGGAGCAGCACGTCTAGCATCCATGGTGTCGCAGTCCAAACTGATGCCTCAAGTGCAAATCGGGGCTTTATTTATATGATCAGCAAGAAATTGGGTGAATTTGATACAGAATCGAAACAAAGTCGACAATGATGTGCCTACATCCTATGTATCGCGCCACAAATATTCATTTTCGCCAACACTGAAGTATTATTGCATAAATCTTCAATAAGAACCATGCTTGCTAAATCTTATGTTTTTAATTTGTTACATGGAAACATATAAAGTATTAATTGTTTAACTGTTTCATTCCCTAAGAAATACCTTATTTTATGCTTACACTACTAAGCAAACATGAAACACCATTGACACCATTATACTCTATTACAATAGGACAAACAACATAAACATATACTTTGCCCAAAAAAAATTATAGATTATTTGATTAGTCCAAACCATTCATCAGTTACAAATCCTGTAATTGGTCCCATACCTAACTTATAAATTAATAAATGATAATTTGAACATTGTAAAAAACCTCTAAATAGGTAAACTAGGTAATGTTGCCACATACAAATCTTAATTAAATTGTTAAAAGAAACACAGAAATAATAAGCTACAGTTAGGTCAAATGGTTAGAGTCTTGGCCATTATTGTTTTGTGAGTTTAAATCCTGAACAACCTTTTATTTTGTTGTTAATTTATTGTAATAAACATACTATATCTTTGATTTTACCCAACATTTTCATTTCACATTGATATCCATTTATCTTTATTTTGTTTAAGCAGTTATCATTGGCAGCAAGGAAAATTTTCTAACCTCTTTAGAGTTATAATATTATTTGACTTTCAAATGTGTTCATTTTTACTAAAATACAAATTTAACATAGTATGCTTCACATTTAAACCACATACAATCAAAATGAGTAAAATGATTCATAAGCTATTACTTAGAAAACAAGACTATAAAAAGTGCTTCATATTATTATGTAAGATTGAAAATATGTGTAAGTGCATGCAAAAGTTCAACCTGCATGTGCATGTATTAAAATTTTCTAAGATGGACCAGGGCCATATTTATTATGAACCACAACCTAAATGAGCTACCTGTTATTTAGAGGCATCAACCATAACATCTGTTTATTACAACCTGTAACATTTCTTGCAAGAAAGATAGAAAATATAATCAAAGTAGATAGAATGCTTAAAAATGTAAGAAAACATTAAAAAATGTTTAAAAATATAGGAATAAGTTGACAGCCTGCCTGTAAACTGTAATTACAGAGAACTATGGATGCTTAATATGGTGTGGTCACTTGTTAACTGTTGTATGGCACAGGATTAAAATGTCATAAACAATATTTGGATTATCTAAAATTTAAAGTATATACATCTCTTGAATACACAAAAGATGTGGCTGTGAAAATGCTAAGCTGTTTCAATATTGTTTGTTTCAGACTCATCAAAAAGTTAGAAAGAAGTGTTAGTGGGAAACACATTCAGGGCTCTCTTGAAAAATAAAATCGCAAGAAGGAGAGAAATACAAATTTCTTGATTTCAATATAAATTACAATTGTTACAGGAGGTGCCTGTGTCCGAGCAGTTAGAGTCACCAACTTGTAGTTGTAACTCCTCAGCCGTTCACTGCGTGGGTTCAAGTCACAGTTGGGGCGAGAACTTTATTGTTGGGAGGTTTCCTAGCTGACCTTCGGTGCACCTGTGGTTCTACCTAGACATATATCTGAAGTCCTCCTCCACAAAAAACAAGATGGACGTCGCTCTAATGGCCATAATTATGTCGCTGCGAATGCCGATGTTTTTTCTTAAGCCTAAACAATTGTTACAATGCAAGAAATAACCTATTAAATGTTTCAACATGAGATGGCTTATAAACAGCATGTTAATTACATTTACAATTATTTCACATTTGAAACGCATGTAAACTTTAGTGACAGGTTGTGCTGCAAAGCAGTGTCCTTAAAGTATTTCACATTTTCATTATATCCTTTATTTTTTATTCTTAGTAGTAACCTTCATCTTGATCTAAATCTGTTTCTTTTAGATCTGGTGACCTTGGTAAAGATTTTCAAAATGAAGCAACACCAGTTACAGAGAATGTTGAAGCAACACCAGTTACAGAGAATGTTGAAGCAACACTAGTTACAGAGAATGTTAAGGTAGGGAACTGCTCAGTTCATTTGTAATTTACATAGGTTTTTGATCAGCATATTTGCTTTTTATGTTACTACCTCTTACTCTTTTGGACTGAAGGCATTTTTCTTCTGCAAAAAAACAACAAACAAACCCAAAACATCAACTTTTCTAATTGCTAATGGGCCTTCAATAATCAGAATAATCAGTAAACACCTCAGCCGCAAAGCTAAAGTGGTATAGCATAGGCGTGCGGATCGGGAGGTCATGGGTTCTGTCCAAGGCCAGATCTAACCAGACTTTAATTTTAAAAATTGGTACTGGTTGTCAGTGTTAGTATAATGGTTTAGTCGTTGGGCACCTCATAAGTGCCCCTGTGCTATAATAATAGAAATTTCGTTGCAAAGTATCGGATTCTCTTGGACCAAGAAACTTAAACAAGAACAAAAAACAACAATCCAGTAATATAGTAGTAATTGAAATTTCAGATTGCTGCTGTAGCTCCAAAAAAGAAGAATGCAGTAGTACATCCTAAACCTCAGAAGAGGCCAAATGAAAATCAGTTGGTAAGTTTAAAATTATCAAAATTTCTTAAAATAATATGAGGTATTTAATACATCTTAACAGTAATCATACAGTTATATCTAAAGATTTTACTTTGCTAATCAGTCTCTAGTCATCAGGAACAAGATATTGTCTGGTCATATCTGAGGAGATCTGAATGTATTTTTCTTTGAACATTAAATACAGTGTTCAACATTTCTATTTAGTATTTGTCTTTTAGATACAAGTAGCTAATGATTTGGATTTGACAGAACTAGGCATTTCTCGTCAGACCACACCGTCTGCATTCCACATCCTCCCCAAAAGGTTATTTTAATGCTTTAAAACTATCTTCAAAGTTAACTGATTATTTATAATTGGTTGTGGGCAATATCTTCAAAGTTAACTGATTATTTATAATTGGCCTGGGCAATAATACACACTTCCATAACTTCACGCCTGAACAGGATTGTTCAAATTGAGGCTGCAATATTGTTATATTTCTCATGCCCAGTGGCTTTCAAAGTTCTTAATGTGTTTAGGTTCTGATTATTTTTATATTGTTTAATATTAAGCTATTTCAAAACAAAAATGTATTCATTTTTCAGTTAAGACAACTTTTGCTTTGGTGAATTTTGATTTTTGTTGTTGCTTTGTTCTGTTAAATAGACAGGATGTTGACTCTATTGTGAGAGAAAGCTTTATGGTAGTTGGGTGAAGGTACTGGGGACAAGGCTCTTGATGAGAAAACTCCATATAAGTACTTACTATCACTAATGTTTGTTGTCTAGCTGTGTAAAGCAATTTTTCATTCAAAAGTTTATGTAATTGGAGCGTCTCTGAATCCTCAATAAGCTCCTTGTTCAGAGTTTACTTCAGGATCTATATGGCTTTCTTTTACATTCATTTGATTATTTTTCAACAAAAAGCAAATACTGTTGGTCCAGATCAGATGACAGGCATTTGATCTTCACTGTTTGCACATGCAATAAAAATCATTTGTGTGGAATTAAGGGTTAATAGCCATTAAAAATCTAATCTTTAAATGCATTCTTAAGAACATTATTCTTCTGCAAAAAGATTCTTGTATAGTAGGTTCAAACACAGATGTCATTTTTATTGTAAATGCTTTCTTCAATTCCTTTTCCAGTGGCTAACCACTGCTGTTGCAAAGCTGATGTTGCTTTCCTAAAACAGGAGAATGCCTCCTTAAAGGCAAATCTGGAGAGGGTATATAATGAGGTCAGATGTCTCTGGAACTGGATCAACTATGTAAGTCAATGACTTGGCATGCTTAACATTTTCCCCAAATGAAGACAAGATATTTATTGCCTGCAAAATGCATGTATCTCAGTTCTTTATCTTACATTATTTTGACAAAAGTCAAAAAGATAATATAGTTATTGTTCTTACTGAAATGCAATCAGGTTCGGTAGAACAGTACAAAGACCTGTTTTAGTTCTTTGTAAAATCTGCTTAATTTATATTACATATATAACATTTGATAGAGTAGCAGTGCTAACTTAAATAAGCTCCCCTAATCCACACACACAGATAAGCCAGTTACTAAATTTTGAAATACTGATTTCTTGTATGCCATAAAATGTTAATATTGCAGATTAACCAGCAAAAAGCAGCAGGCAGTGAAAGAGTGCCAAACTTTTCCAATCTTCTGTCTGTTAGTGTAAATTTAGGAATAAATTTCAAAGCTTACCTTAAATTTAAAAAAAAGATGCAAAAAATTTTTGGTAAGCTAAAAAGTGAGGTTGACATTCAAAGCACTTGATACTGCCTTTTATGCTTTTCTAAAAAAAAGCAATTTGCATCATTCATTAAATTCTTATCAAATACAACCAAAGCCATTACCATGTAACATATCAGATTTTGAAAAAGCTTACCACTGGAGCTTTGGAATACTGGCCGAAATAGCTGAAGTGGTAAAGGGTCTGGTTTGAGGATCGGGAGGTCGTGGGTTTGAACCCTGGCTGAGTCTGACCAAAGACTTTAAAGTTGGTAAGTGTGGCTTCCCTCCTAACGCTCGGGGCGAGGGGACAGCATTACGCCTGACTTGTCGATGTCAGTATAATGGACCGGCCGGGTTCATTCCCTGGGCACCTCATAAGTGCCCCTGTGCTATAATGATGGAAATGTCGCTGTACAGTATCAGCAGAATGCCGGCCAATCCAATCCAGATTAGGAATACAACTTTTTTTTTCTCTCAATTTTTGACTCAATTTTAGGTCATGTTTATGCACACAATTTTAGATTTGAAAATTTCATGTCAAAAAATTGAAAGAAAAAATATAGAATGAGACTGAGAAATGTTTAGCATTGGGTATTTTAGCACCTCTGTATATTTTTTTTTCAGGAACAACTCAGCCAACACCATCTACTTGTTATGACAATCTTCAAATGCCACTACAAGCTGGCAATGAAAATTGTCAAATACCTACCTTTGGAGGTTATACCAAGGTGAGGATTTAGGCACAACTTTAGGAACACATCTTACCCCACACTCAGAAATATCACACCAATTCCTTGATGGATGAACCAGTCAGTATAACAGCAATTATACTTGCTTACAGACTATCAACAACTGAACTGTAGTTCCAGATGAGCCGGTAAATCTGTTGTCTGATCAGGATCTACACTGTTAGCTTTATGATCCAATAGGTTATTGCTGATGAAGTACTGAAAAGTGTAGATCCTAATAAGACCAGAGGGAAATGCCAGCTTATCTGGATCTACACCGTTTTCACATGTATATGATTTAAAAGGCTACTTTAGTATGCCAGGATAAAAATTATAGTTCTTGATAAAACATGGCAATATTACTTGGTGCTTCATTTCGAGATATTTGACTATTGCAATAGCTTTATCACAGCAGTGTCAATATTGAAGACTAAAACACTGAAAGGAAACAGGCAGCATAAAGTATTTAAAATAGAATATATATTTTTTACACAAACAGGAACAGCTAATGTCCGATGTGGAGGGTATAACCAACTATTCCAAAGCCTTCAAGAAATTGTTTCGGCGCCTCTACAGCTCAGATGAAATCCAGGGGAGGTCGTTGAGTGGCTTTAAGGCCAACAACAAGTTTGAGGAGCGGCCGGGATTAGATGATCCCTCAAAATTACAAGTCATCTATGGTAATACTCTAAAGCACTAAAATAACTTGTATGGTTAGATTTATAAAATGTCTGCTGAATGTCTGTTCTTCCGATTTTAGAGTCAGTTTTGACCAATCACAAAAAGGCATGAGATAAAGCCACATCTAGAAATTACAGCCTAAGAGCGCGCATAATGTCCATAATGTTACTAGTTTCAAAAGTACTCCACAAACAATTTAATTTTATAAAGAGTAGCTATAAGAATTTAAATACATATAATTCACATGACTCATATGATTGTATTTACAAAAACTTTACTTATCAGAATTAAAATACATGTATTCATATAACATATATTGACTATTAGGCAATGCAGTTACTTAAGTGAGTGTATATGTTTGCAGACATTTTCAAGGAGAAGTTTGGGATCCCCAATGTGATTGTTAGGGAAAAGCTGCCAGAAATATTGAAGCCTTGCAGACAGACAAGATGGCAACCCAGAAAAAAATGAAATTGTTTTTTTTTGTTTTATAAAAAAGTTTGAAAAGAAATTAAGCATACAGTCTTTTCTTTTTCTATTTTCTCCACTGGGCATAATGTATATTAAATAATTATGCTAATTCCTTTTTGTTATTGGCTTTTTTCTGTGACTACTATTTAAAGACAATTTTTTTAAATTACTAGCATATTCCCTGGCTTTCCAGCATATTCCACTGAAAACCATGGAAACGGCGGAAATAAGAAGAAATGGTTTGCAGGAAAACAGGCCGGAAAAACATAAAAATTTTCCGGAGTTTCTGGCTTGGGCTGGAAATTACACCGGAAAAGAGCTGAACTTGTCTGTGAATTTCCAGGCCAGAATTTGGGGATTGAAATTGTTTGGGTATTTCCATGCTTTATAATTATTTCCATGGTATCTTCCAGCCTCATGGCGGAAAATTAGTCTGAATACTCTAGCCTTGTATTTTCCATGAAGATCACATGGAAATTCAGGGAACTTTTTTGCCCGGGTGACCAGGGTTCAAACCACGGACCCCATGCTATGGAGTTGTGCATCCTAACACTGGACTATTCCACTCCACTTTATAGAAGGAGCCTCTAAATAAAGAAATAGGAACAAACGGTTTTGGTTTTGACATTGTCCTATCAACAAAGACAATGTTTTTTTTTCTGTTTAAAGCAGAAATCCTTGTATGTGTATGTAACAAAACAGGAAAATATAAAGTCGTATACTACAAATAAAAAGTTGAAATTCTGTATATATCCCTCCACCAGATACCACCAAGGTGGATCCTCCTGAGGTGTTTGGATATGAAATACAAGACTACAGCAATTGTCACATTATAGGAACTGAGAAAAAAAATTACTTAATCAAATAAAAAAATTTACTTTTTTTATGGGTACCGATTGATCGCAATAAATATGCCCCTATTTAAGTAAGAGTTTGTTTTTTGTAGCAGGATTTCTCTGTTTTCATTCTTTGGGGACAATGCAAAAGAAGTTGCATATTCTGTATTCAGGCAGCTACGTATCTGGCTACAGCATTAGAAATGCAGTCCAGATGAAAGCATAAATTGTTGAGGTTTACCAATAAATTTTAGTTAACAATATATATATATATAAATGTCATCAATGTAGCATCTGTCTGTATGGTCTTGTGGATACATGTTAGCCTCTCATACTTAAGGCTCTACTTTTAAATTCTGCATGTTGCCATTTTATCATTTTTTTTAATTTTGCATTTGTTAGTAAACATTTTTATTTTGTTAACTAGATTGTTTTTGTTTCATGAAGTAAACTTTATCTTGTCATGATAGTGTTTGAACACTGTTGAAAAGGAAGACAAACTGGTGAACTGAACATTTGAAAAGTATTTTACAATGTATAATCTGGAATTCCTACATGTTTTGTAGCTGGAGATAACCAAGGGACACAACTCTTTGTACATATTGATTTTATCTCTTTAAGAGTTGAGCTTTTTTGCTAATCTACCAGGGGTGCGTTCAGTATGGTAAACCATAGTGTTGCGTTTCGCTACGGTTTGAAACGGTTCGTATTTGTAGCACACTGAAGCCACATTTGATTGCCTCCGTTCGGAAACGTATCTTGGAGGCTGCCAGGTGAATGTTTAATTTTGTTTCGGTAGAATTATTGGAAATAACTTCAATTAAAATTAATTTTAAACGACAAAACTATATCTTAATGTCATATATTATGTGGAATTATGCAAGATACGTTTACCTGACAGTTTTAAGTATGTGATTGGCCGGTATACTACAGTACGTAAACAATCGTTAAAAATGCCAGAAAACTTGCATCACTGCTTTTTCATTGCATAGATGAAACTTATATAATAGTAAATTCAAATAAGGAAACTTGTCTATTTATTTCTTCCTTTTTGCCTGTGTAGTTTAAATTCTTTCATAAATGCACTTCTTTGTTTTCCTTAACATTAATTATTATTATTTTAAATGTCATTGATTTAAAAATTCATTATTGTTTAATAACAGTAAACCAGTGGGTTTAAGTCCATTAAACACCTTCTTGAATGGGGCAGAGAAGAAGGAGCATGTAGAGAGACCATTCTGATAAAGAGGTATTTTTCATGCTTGTGCTCACATATGATGCACCAATCATTTTGATTCTTCCATGAGCCAGTGGTTCTACCCAGTCTTTTGTCTGGTGTCCTCCTCCACTAAAATAGATTGACGTTACTTTTATAACATATTGTATATATCTCTAAGATGATGCAAATCCAATAGCATTTTAAGTCAAATCACTATTAACACATACATGGTTATATTCGTTACTTTTTTAAAGATATTTTTCCAATTTTTAAATCTTTCCAAGGCGGTAACTGATGGCTTTTCTTTTTGTGTGTTATATCTCGTCTCTGTCTTTTTGTCACATTTACATTTACCTTGTTTGCCTTTGTCTACAGGTAGATAAAATTTAAATATCTGTGGAAATTTTGATAGGACCTTTTCTTATTTACCAGTACCTATTGCTTATGCAGTTTATCTGGGGACATTAGATTATAACAACTGGCATGAGCTGCACAGAACAGAACCTCATTTCCTTTTTCAAACAATCTATGAACATGAAAATTGTTTAAATATGCATTGATAAGATAAATATTTCAACAATAATCTGTATTAAATTTTTTAGCACAAAGTCAACAGACTCCATCAACAGAAGTGATCATGGAAACAGGACATGGCCCTTGTTGATATCATTTTATAAGTACCATGCTATTGATAACTTATAAATCCTACACATTCATACTAAAGATCAAACTTCAAATTTAAATATTGGTTTTACAAAAATGATTTTTTAACAAAAATTCAATTACAGATTTTTGCCAGCACACACAGAGATCGATACCTACAGGACATAACTACACCTATTCAAGCACCAACCAACAAGATGACGGGAGACAGGACGGAGATAACCCACTGTGTTATTCCTAACATTTGCTATAAAGTATATGCTACTGCACTTATGCATGCAGCCCTCATGCATTTATGACTAGCCATTACATTTGTCCTGGAATTTTAAACTGCTGTTACAAATAACTTGTTAGGAATGCTTGAAAATCCTGTTGATGAACCCATGCCGATATTCATAGTCCCGGGTTTGGGAATTTGTGTTCCATCTTGCCCCAAATTACATCTGGCAGCCCGCTTGACTGAAACAAATTTGCCACATAGTTTGGCTCTTTTATCAATTTAGGGAATATCATATTTTTACTGGCCTCACATGTACAATGGACCTGAAAAATATGAAAATGTGATCAACATTGTGTTATGACAAACTACAGCATGTATGTTGCAATATTTGTGTTATTCTGTTGTCAGTGCTATAAAAAAAATACATTGATGTACCCCAATCATCAATTAGGTGTACACTGATTGGTTATTTATCTTATTAAAAGTTGTCTTATTTTAAAAATGTATGCATTGTGGTTATATTTTTTATCTCAATTATATTTTAAATGTCTGGTTTTCCCTTACATTTTTTAGTTTTGTTTTTATACCATGTTCTGTACACATACAAGAAATCTCCAATAATTGAGGGAATAAAGATACTGTATTTTATTGTCTCAATCATATGATGTCTTTAAAACATTGTTTTTATCTTAATAGCTTTGTCAGATATTACTTAAAATATTAAATTGTGTGCTTTGTGTTCAAGTGATATCAACTAATTTTTTATCTAGTTAACTATGTATGTACACAGCATGAAGTTCATATATGACAGTGATAAGCTCTGATTTCATACTATGTTTGCTAAGTACAGCCCATTATTACAAATGCATGTACTTTTAATTGTTCTTACCAAAATAAATTTGGATAAAACATTTTGTTGTTTTTCTTAGTACCTTACTTATACTTGCTTTCTTACATGACAACATGTCAGAAGTTATTGAAATATATTTGGTTGCAGCAATTAATTTAGAAATACAGAGGCAGATGTTATGTTTAATTAACATTAGTTCTCAGTGAACCCCAAGGACACCTTGTGGTTGTATAGCCTTACTAATAACACAAATTGATATTACACCACAATGCCTGATTTCACAACATAAATAACTTGTATTATGTTTAAGGCATAGCAGTGATATTATCAAATAATAAAGAGATAATTAAAATTTCCATTTTATTTTATATTGTCATGAGTATGTAAGGTGTTTAGAAAATTTAGCAAAGGACAATATTTTTTACAAATAAATCACCATTTATTTTATCTGGCATAGAAATTATGTTTCTGCAAAAAGAACCAATGACTTAATATGCACACTTTAAGGAATTATCTGGATAAGAATGTATTTTATAAATAAAACAGTGACTACATTGGAAATGTAAAAGATACACTTGTACAGTATAATTTGTAAAATAAAATAAACATACATATGTGCATAAGAGCATACCATTTTGATGAAATAAGCCTAACCTTATTTTATACCATTATGTTGAAGTTTTAATCTGATTGTCATTGGATACCTTTTTAAATCATATGGTTAGATGATTTAAACCAGTATTATACTTTAATTGTATAACTGAAAAGGAATGTATCTTGCTGCTCCTACTGAGATTTGAACTCAGATCCCTTCTATCTCCGAAGAGAAACAAGGTGTTCTTCCAGTTGAACTATAGAAGCTAGATGAAGATGACATTCCGATAAAACTTTTAAGAGATGGGACATATTCCCTTGAAGTGTAAAAATTGTAAAAAACAACAACGCAACTGGTTCAATAGGTAAAGTGGGATCATAACTTAGGTATCAAGTCAAATTATAATGTCACAAAAACATTCAATATTTAAAATGTAATGTACTACACTGCAATGTCATTTCATACCTTGCTTTGTTTTTTGCATAACTTGACAGAGGAAAATGTCAAATACATTCATTTGTCATGCTATAAGAGTGAAGTCAGGATAGTATCTGTTTCAAAACAAGGAGGAGTTGAAGTGTTACTTTGCTCCAAATGGTCTTAACAATAAGTATGCAAATCATTAAGGACTTATGGCCTTGTTTCGTTTTCATGTTATTATTTTTCTCACTTCACACATCATAAAACGACAAATTTATGGTCAAATTAAATGGCTTTTGCTTAAAGGACAACAAAATTGTATGTCACCTCATTCACTACTCTAAAATCAATCTAAACAACATTTATCAAGTGTCTTACAACACTATCACACATGAATTTATGTAAAAATATTTCCACACACCATCACTGTCCGCCATATTGAAAACGGTTTGCGGCTACGGGTCGTTCAGTATGGAAGATTGCGATTTACAAACTGCTTGGCTTACGGATTTTTATACTGAACGCACGCCTGGTAGCTAAAATGTATTTGTTTATTGGGTTCATTGTGCCACCAACAGTATTTCAATTATCACTTGAAGCAGATATATTGCTGCCTTCACTGTGTATAGCATGCTGTGAACACCTGGCATGATACCACACCAAGTCATATCATCCTCATACCGGACCAACCAGTCATGGAACTACCCTTGTATTTGCTTGAACATCAGCAAGGGAGCTATTCCACTACCATTTTAATGACTGTTATGTCACAACCTGGGATCGAACCTGGGGCCTCCCGTATCTGAAGCCGCTGCTCTTCAAAAAAAAATATTGTGTTTTTATTGTTCAAACTAGCAACAGATTTAATCATGTGATAAGAAGAAAAGTAATAAAGGATTTTGTATTTTGAAGAATTTTAATGTGAGAATTGAAGTTGCTTGAATATCATTTTATTTCAAGTTTACATCATCCTATAATTATGATTTATTTCAAAGGTGAGAAGAAATTTTTAAAAATAAAACATGTTGAAACACAACATGTTCACATGTAATGAGGCGCCAGTCATGTAGTGGTAGAGTCGCTGACTTGTAACTCCCCTGACTGCTTAGCCTCCACCATGTGGATCCCCTACGATGCAAAGGACTTGATGTGAGAAGGTCTTCCATCTGACCTGTGGTGTGCCACTGGTTCTACTGGGATGTTTTTTCTTGGGTCTTCCTGAGCCAAAATAGATGGATGTTGCTATAATGATCATAATAGGATGCTTCAATATATTTATAAAATAAAATATAAATATCAAAGGTAATACTTTATTCCATTATTCAATGAGGTTAAACAAAGTTTTATCTTTTTTGAATAAAATTTACAAAAAAGAAATTTGACCAACTGGACCAGTTAACTTTAAATTAACTACTCTGCCATCTGGGTGCAGAGAATTTAAAGGTGGTATCAAACAGTTATGACCCATTTTTTGTTTTTAAACAACCAAATGAATTTTAGTTGCCTAAAAAGATCCCACAAAATGTTTATAAAACTGCATCTATGTGAATAGTGAAAAAAACAGGACAGTACAAACATGCATTTCCTATATGAGCCTTGCTGCATAGTTATTTTTAAACCATGTGACCTCTTAGTTTAGAGATTACATTATTATATTATCATCTGGTAATCCACACTGACATCGCTATTTACTTTAGTAGAAATCTCCATTGCGATTATTTGTAGATTGGAAAAAATGATAATTTTGAGTGATTTTTTTCACAATTTATAATACCAGAACAGTCAGGTAATGTTCATGATTGTCTTTTTTAGACTAAAGTATGATTGTATGCAGATATTAAGTTGAAATTCACCAGAACGGGGTTAAGACATTGTTACGTACATTTGATAGGCAAACTGTTGGCAAATTAATAAAAAAAATACATAATTCAGCTAGCGGTTAATACATTTATTAATTTAGAATAAAAAGACAGTTATTTAAGTTTTGTTTTCTCTTTTTCTGTTAACTCTACTTTTGCAAACTAAAATATTAAGATCCGTGGAATTATTTTGCATTATATTTGCATTTATAAATTCAGCTAGCTACATTTGATGAATATAACACAAAAAGGCTGAATAAGTCCTTTGGATGGTTAACCAAGTATATTTTCTTATAGTCTAGACAGAGAAAAATAGTTCTTATTTGTATGTTTTTGTTATGTTGAAAAAAAAACTAATTTAGAAAAAAATGTAGATAAAAATCAATGCCCAATTAACCATCTGTTTATTTGCAGTCTTGATTTAACTGGCCGGCTGCACGGATGCCCATATATCTCATTCAAAACATGTGTTGTTTTTGAAACTGTTTTTAAAACAAAGAAAATAACTTCAACATTTTCATTCTTGAACAATGTCTATTACTTTCATTACTATTTACTTTCAAGGCATTTGGCAGTATTTCACTGTGCGTGCTGCACTTCTGCCTTTCTGATTGGATTTTAATTGGTTTATTGCAGTCTAGCCTTCCTAGGTGGTGAAAAAACCTCTTCAATTTTAATGGACTTAATAAACATTGATTTATACAAACTTTTAGATAAAAAATATCAGTGGTTTTGAAAGAAGCCAAGTTGGGACTTATATTGGCATCCATAAAACAACGGTTGCAGAACCAACCGTACAAAGCCTTTATACACCATCATCTGTGCGTGCCATTTTCAAACAAATATTAAGATATTTAGGGAATTATAAAATTATCTTTATTTAATTATAAAATTTTCTGGAATGATGATGAGATGGGTCTTGTTGTTAAGATGCAGGAGTCTGGTTGGCAGAACTCCAGTTCAAACCCCAAGTCACCCATGCAATGTTATGACTCAAGCCTATGTGGTTCTCAATTCTTCATACATGATCACATTTTTGCTCTTATCAACAGAAAATATGAGATGTGGTTTTTACAGCGATTTTTCCCAAAAAACATTTTTTTTGCACATTGGAAGTGATAAACTTTATGCTTAGAATGTATTCCCTCTTTTCATTTATAAAGAGACATTATCTATTAAATAAAGAATAAACAGTTCAAACATTCAATCCATATGAAGGAATAAACTTTTAACAAAAACTGTAAATCTGAAACATAGCAACCAACTGTAAAGGAAAAAAAATCGGAACTCCTTGGGTAATTCCATTTTTTGTAAGATAATCCCTTGAATGTTTCTGGTGCAATGATATGTACAGAAATTGACTTTGTTCACCAAAAAAATGAATATGCTTTAAAAAAAAAAAGAACTTTTTCAAGAAAGAGATATGTATAGTGTATAATATTGTATTGTCCATTAACATTCAATTACATTTTACATACTTCCAGTTTATATTTAGGGTAATCATCCATTTGAAGGAATATTTGACTTGTGTTACATGCACAACGCAATAATGGTCATATTGCTGACATCTAGCTAAATATTGGTGGAAGAAGTGTTTGGGTAGGACCACTGGCATCGCCTGTCTCATGACTCAAACCCGCATGTTAAGGGACTTATAAGTTACAAGTCAGTGACTATTTGCTCAGCCCCGGGCAACCCTTGGAAGGAATACTAATTATTCTAAACCTCTTAAGGGGTATTTTAAGACCATTAAATATCCAACACAATTGCTAGAAGTGACAAAGTCAGAGCAAATCAACGTGAAGGTGCAATCTGGCCTGGTTCGTGGTCTTGCTAAAACACAAATGTTTCATAAAATAAACTTGTGAACATGTTTTATTGCTACTTTTAATTTCAGCAACTTTTTATTAACGCAATATACTGGTATGTGAAAATCAGAAAATTCCATCCTTAAGGAGAAATTGTAAACATCCTTAAAAGAGTGCAATTTGTGTAAAAACACTGTAAACTTGAAATGTTGTTGGTTAAAAACACCAATGCATCATTCTTTTCTTTGACATTTTATAGATTCATCTCAGATATGGTTGTAATAACTGGTAATTTGTCTAATAAATCCAGATTTAAATGTCACACCCAATTGGTGTTGTGACTGCTTTTTCACCTGAAAGCTATTTGGTTCCTGGTCCCCCCGATGTACATCCCACAAACGTAGCAACAAATGTAACCACTTGTTAACCAAACTCACAAACTTGCTCAAACAGAATCAGTGTAACTATTTGTTAACCATATGCAAGTCACAAACTTGCTCAAACAGAAAACAGTGTAACTCCTTGTTAACCATATGAAACTCACAAACTTGCTCAAACAGTGTCAGTGTGACGGTTTGTTGACCATATGAAAGTCACAAACTTGCTCAAATAGAATGTGTAACCGCTTGTTTACCATATGAAAATTCACGAACTTGCTCAAACAGAACCAGTTTTACCATCTGATAACTATATGGAACCCAAACATCAGCTCAGCAGTGCCAGCGTAACTGCTTTTTAACTAAAGGAAATTCACCAACTTGCTTTTACATGACCAGTGGAACGGTTTGTTAGCCATATGATACTCACAAATGTGCTTAAACAGAATCAGTGTAACCACTAGTTAACCATATGAAACTCACAAAATTGCTCAAAAGGATCAGCAAAACTGTTTGTTAACCATCAAATGCATGGAAACTTGATCAAAGGAAATATGCTTGTGCAGGTATCCTACACAGCAAAAAAGTGCACAACTGTTCACAATTTTATGTTCCTCAGACATCATGCCATAAGTCAACACCTGAAGGTCAACTAAGACATCACGCCACAAGAGTCCATGACTCAAGCTCACCATGTATAAGATGCAAGACTAAAGACCAACGATGTCAAAGACATCATGCCATATGAGTCTATGACTTAAAATCAAATGAGACATTGTAATTTAAGCTTAACTTACTTGCTGACAACATGGATGCAATGTCCCAAGATTTACTGACTATGAACTAACAAATATTTATTTATGACATTTAGTTTACTGACCTATAACATCCATGATACCATGTCCTGACTGGAAGATAACTATGACTTATTGGCACAAGCTTCACCACCTGGCTAAATACTTAACTTGTTATTTCACAATTCATCCCAATGATGTACATCAGTATTGTCTGCTCAGAGGCAGGGGTATCGCGAGGGACCCTCCCGCTCATTGTAGCCAGGTTTAAGCTTTGTAGAAAACGAAGGACAAGTTATAACAACAGTACTTATGCAAGCAATAGTTGGGCTGACATACCAAGTCATTGAAAAAGACCTGTGGAAACTGACATACTATGGTATGGACAATAATTGAAACACAATAAACTTATTATCATGAATGTGTTTCAATTGTTTTTAAGATGCATTGCAGGGGCAACTATTAGTCATTATAGTGATGTCCAGCTGTTTTTGTGGTGGAAGACTCCAGACAAATGTTTAGATAGAACCACTGGTGCACTGCATGCCAGATGGAAGACCTTCCCACATTAAGTTCTTTGCCCTGGATGGGACTCGAACCAATGTGGTGGGAGGCTAAGCAGTCAGGAGTTAAAAATAAGTGACTACCACTACGTCACAGGCGCCCCCTCATGCGGGTGGTGTTCAGGTCTTGGTTGGCCAACCTCTTGACATCGTTGGCTCCTCTGCGGTGGTCATCTATCCATATCTTAGACAAAAATACATAAAAGGAACATTGTGGTTAGTACATTTTTAGAAACATGTTCCCCATTTATATTTTTATTTATTTATATAATTGAAGTATTCAAAAAAACTAAACTTGATAATCAAAATAACTGCACTAACCAAAATAAACATATTAACTAAATTGAACTTCCTAACCAAAATAACTATAAACAAAAAGACCAGACCTAACCAAATCAAACCAAACCCCCAAAGTGACAACCAGAAGCAACCTGCCAAACTGACAAGGAAACAACCCCCTAAATTGACAACCAGAACCAACCCCCTAAATTGACAACCAGAACCAACCCGAACCCCCCAAATTGACAACCAGAACCACCCCCCTAGACTGGCAACCAGAACCATCCCCCCCAAACTGACAACCTGAACTAATTCCCCAAACTGACAACCAGAACCATCCTCCCAAAACTGACAACCAGAACCAACCTCACAAACTGACAACAAGAACCAATCCCACAAACTGACAACCAGAACTAAATAAATAAATGACATATAAGAGTACAAATATGGAAACAAACTATTTAAAATAATAATAAACCTAAATAACTTGCTAAAATAAATAATTAACGAATTGAAAAGCTAATTAAAGATAAAAATGATTATCTAAAACAATTAAATGAGTAACTAAATAAATATTAATGAAATTAATAACAAATTGTCTGCCTTAAATACACAAATAAAAAAAACTGATTGACTAAACAAATAAATATGTGAGATATACAAGAGTACAAATATGAAAACAGACACATACAGTTACTTATTTTATTATCCTTGATGTGTTGGTCTGGTCTTAGTTGGTGGGTCATCTTGGCATCGTCGGCTCCTCTGGGGTGGTCATCTGGGCCCTCCATCATCTATAGCTAAAGAAAACAACATAAAAGGGGAAAAGCAGTTAGTAAATTCTTAAATCAAACAACAAATACTAGGCCTAAAACGATGCATATTAAAATGATGATGGACATGGACAAAGGTACAAGAAATACTTATTATCCGGCTGGTGGGCATCAGGTCTTGGTTGACAGGTCATCTCGGCATCATCAATTCATCTGGACTGGTCATCTGGGGCTTGCATCTATCTATATCTCAATAAAATAAATATTAAAGAAGAACAAGGTTAGTACATTCTTGGAAACATGTCCACTTTTTTTAACAAAAGGAAAAAAAATACAATTAGAAAAAAAAATACAATTAGAAAATAAGTACATAATTTATTAGTTAAAATAACTTTATTAATAACAAAATACATCGCTAATTAAATAACAGATATGTCTAACTAAAAAACTACTTAAATAACTATCTTACTTGGTAACTAATTTAAGGCTAAATAAAGTAACTAATAAAGGGGGTTAGGGCATGGGGTAGGGCACAGGGGTAGGGCAGGGTGGGGGTGATTGGGGTGAAGGGCATGGGGGTTAGGGTAAGGCAGGGTTGGGTAGTCTAAGGTAAGGTAAGATGAAATAAGAGAAAATGAGGTAGAGTAAAATAAAAAAAAAGAAATGACATATATAAGAGTAAAAAGATGGAAACAGACACATACAGTTATTTATTATCCTGCAGGTGTATGGTGGATCTTGGTCGGCTGGTCATCTCAACATCCTCGGCTCCTCTGGGGTGGTCTTCTGGGGCTTCCTTCACCTGCAGCTAAGGTAAACAATGCAAAAGGGGAAAAGCAGTTAGTACATTCTTAAAAACCAAGCAACAAATACACAGCCTAAAATGATGCATATTTTAAAAATGATGACAGGATGAGAAATGACAATGACATATTTACAGTTTGAGATACTTTATATCCTGCAGGTGGTTATCAGGTCTTGGTCGGCAGTTCATCTTGTCATCAGCTTGTCTAAACTGGTCATCTGGGGCTTGCATCTATCTATATCTCAGAAAAATAAACATTGAAGAGGGATAAAGTTAGTAAACATTGGAAACAGAACTTTTTATTTTCATTTATATATAATTCCATTTCAACATTGATTCAGAAAATACAATGGCATAAACAATATGAACTTAATACAATGGTGTGAAAAGATTACAAAACAAACCGTCCTACCTAACAATAACTATATGATATTAAATCAAACACAGTGACAAAAATTAATTATTTCGTTTTCATTTATAAAATAACATTGAAATGGCATGAAAAGACAATGTGAATAAAATACAACGGCATGGACAAAGATATTTAACTACAGGATGTAAAATGAAGCACATGAACACAGAAGGCATTTTATTTATTCATATTTGTTATTTAATTCACAAAATAATCATATCATAGGCAGATTGTTAATGAAAAGACCTTACAAATAAAACAAAACAAAAAGTGAACAGAAACACAAGATGAAAATGTTTTTATTTAATTCTTTATAGTCACAAGATACGAAAACATATACATAAAAATCTATGAAACAGCCCTACAAAAAGACATCGATAGAAAAGAAGAAAAGACCCAGCAAGAGTAGTTATATGTCTGTATATGATTTATTTTAATTTATACAATACAATGGCAAAGACAAAGAATATGACTCAAATACAAAAAGAAATTACTTTATTTCCAAAAAATGTACAAATGTGCTACCTTTGGGGGGGTCTTACCCCTCTGCCGGCAGTGGCAGCCGGAGTATTCTAGGCCCCTACCGGCAGGGCACAACCTTTATTTATGCAAAAATGACATATACTTGTAATTAACTGCCTAAAATACACAAATTAAAAACTACTGATTGACTAAGCAAATAAATATGTGAGATATAGAAGTGAACAAATATGAAAACAGACACATACAGTTACTTATTTATTATCCTGGAGGTGTTCGTCTGGTCCAAGTTGGTGGGTCATCTCAGCATCGTCAGCTCCTCTGGGGTGGTCATCTGGGTCCTCAATCATCTATAGCTTAGGAAAACAACATAAAAAGGGGAAAAGCAGTTAGTAAATTCCTAAATCAAACAACAAATACTAGGCCTAAATTGATGCATATTAAACTGATGATGGACATGGACAAAGATACAAGAGATACTTATTATCCGGCTGGTGGGCATCAGGTCTTGTTTGGCAATTCATCTCGGCATCATCAATTCATCTGGACTGGTCATCTGGGACATACATCTGTCTATATCTCAGTAAAATAAATATAATAGAGAAACAAGGTTAGTAAATTCTTGGTAACATGTTCACTTATCAGGGTGGAGGGCAAGGGGGTAAGGTAGGGCGGTGGGGGGGGGGGGGGGGGGGGGGGGGGGGGGGGAGAGATCCTGTATATCCTCTATATTATTCTGTAGGTGTTCAGTGGATCTTGTTCGGCAGGTCATCTCGACATCCTCGGCTCCTCTGGGGTGGTCTTCTGGGGCTTCCTTCACCTGCAGCTAAGTTAAACAATGCAAAAAGGGAAAAGCAGTTAGTACATTCTTAAAAACCAATAACAAATACACAGCCTAAAATGATGCATATTAAAAAGGATGACAGGACAAGAAAAAACAATGACATATTTACAGTTTGAGATACTTTATATCCTGCAGATGGTTATCAGGTATGGTCGGCAGGTCATCTTGTCATCATCAGCTCATCTGGACTGGTCATCTGGGGCATGCATCTATCTATATCTCAGAAAAATAAACATTGAAGAGGGATAAAGTGAATAATCATTGGAAACAGTATTTTTTATTTTCATTTATATATAATTTCATTTCAACATTGATTCAGAAAATACAATGGCATAAACAATATGAACTTAATACAATGGTATGAAAAGATTACAAATTAAACAGTCCTACCTAACAATAACTATATGATGTAAAAACAAACACAGTGACAAAGATTTTATTTATTATACTTCATTTTCATTTATTAAATAACATACAATGGCATGAAAAGACAGTTTGAATGAAATACAATGGCATGGACAAAGATAATAAACTGCAGGATGTAAAAAGAAGCACATGAACACAGAAGGCATTTTATTTATTCATATTTGTTATTTAATACACAAAATAATCATAACATAGACATAGATTGTAAATGAAGAGGCCTTAAAAATAAAACAAAACAAAAAGTTAACAGAAAAACAAAATGAAAATGCTTTTTATAAATTCTTTATATTCAGAAGATACAAAGACATATACATAAAAATCTATGAAATAGCATTACAAAACAACATCAATAGAAAAGAAGAACAGACCCAGCAAGAGTAGTTATATGTTTGTATTTGATTTATTTTCATTTATACATAAATTTATACAATACAATTGCAAAGACAAAGAATATGACTCAAATACAAAAAGAAATTACTTTATTTCCAACAAATGTACAATTGTGCTACCTTTGGGGGGGTCTTACCCCTCTGCCGGCAGTGGCAGCCGGAGTATTCTAGGCCCCTACCGGCAGGGCACAACCTTTATTTATGCAAAAATGTCTTATTAATGAAGAAACAGTTCATGGTGTCCTAATATCTATACATGCTTAATATATACTTGTAATTAACTGCCTTAAATACACAAATTAAAAACTACTGATTGACTAAGCAAATAAATATGTGAGATATAGAAGAGAACAAATATGAAAACAGACACATACAGTTACTTATTTATTATCCTGGAGGTGTTTGTCTGGTCCAAGTTGGTGGGTCATCTCAGCATCGTCAGCTCCTCTGGGGTGGTCATCTGGGTCCTCAATCATCTATAGCTTAGGAAAACAACATAAAAAGGGGAAAAGCAGTTAGTAAATTCCTAAATCAAACAACAAATACTAGGCCTAAATTGATGCATATTAAACTGATGATGGACATGGACAAAGATACAAGAGATACTTATTATCCGGCTGGTGGGCATCAGGTCTTGGTTGGCAATTCATCTCGGCATCATCAATTCATCTGGACTGGTCATCTGGGACATACATCTGTCTATATCTCAGTAAAATAAATATAATAGAGAAACAAGGTTAGTAAATTCTTGGTAAAATGTTCACTTATCAGGGTGGAGGGCAAGGGGGTAAGGGTAGGGCGGGGGGGGGGGGGAGAGATCCTGTATATCCTCTATATTATTCTGTAGGTGTTCAGTGGATCTTGTTCGGCAGGTCATCTCGACATCCTCGGCTCCTCTGGGGTGGTCTTCTGGGGCTTCCTTCACCTGCAGCTAAGTTAAACAATGCAAAAAGGGAAAAGCAGTTAGTACATTCTTAAAAACCAATAACAAATACACAGCCTAAAATGATGCATATTAAAAAGGATGACAGGACAAGAAAAAACAATGACATATTTACAGTTTGAGATACTTTATATCCTGCAGATGGTTATCAGGTATGGTCGGCAGGTCATCTTGTCATCATCAGCTCATCTGGACTGGTCATCTGGGGCATGCATCTATCTATATCTCAGAAAAATAAACATTGAAGAGGGATAAAGTGAGTAATCATTGGAAACAGTATTTTTTATTTTCATTTATATATAATTTCATTTCAACATTGATTCAGAAAATACAATGGCATAAACAATATGAACTTAATACAATGGTATGAAAAGATTACAAATTAAACAGTCCTACCTAACAATAACTATATGATGTAAAAACAAACACAGTGACAAAGATTTTATTTATTATACTTCATTTTCATTTATTAAATAACATACAATGGCATGAAAAGACAGTTTGAATGAAATACAATGGCATGGACAAAGATAATAAACTGCAGGATGTAAAAAGAAGCACATGAACACAGAAGGCATTTTATTTATTCATATTTGTTATTTAATACACAAAATAATCATAACATAGACATAGATTGTAAATGAAGAGGCCTTAAAAATAAAACAAAACAAAAAGTTAACAGAAAAACAAAATGAAAATGCTTTTTATAAATTCTTTATATTCAGAAGATACAAAGACATATACATAAAAATCTATGAAATAGCATTACAAAACAACATCAATAGAAAAGAAGAACAGACCCAGCAAGAGTAGTTATATGTTTGTATTTGATTTATTTTCATTTATACATAAATTTATACAATACAATTGCAAAGACAAAGAATATGACTCAAATACAAAAAGAAATTACTTTATTTCCAACAAATGTACAATTGTGCTACCTTTGGGGGGTCTTACCCCTCTGCCGGCAGTGGCAGCCGGAGTATTCTAGGCCCCTACCGGCAGGGCACAACCTTTATTTATGCAAAAATGTCTTATTAATGAAGAAACAGTTCATGGTGTCCTAATATCTATACATGCTTAATATATACTTGTAATTAACTGCCTTAAATACACAAATTAAAAACTACTGATTGACTAAGCAAATAAATATGTGAGATATAGAAGAGAACAAATATGAAAACAGACACATACAGTTACTTATTTATTATCCTGGAGGTGTTTGTCTGGTCCAAGTTGGTGGGTCATCTCAGCATCGTCAGCTCCTCTGGGGTGGTCATCTGGGTCCTCAATCATCTATAGCTTAGGAAAACAACATAAAAAGGGGAAAAGCAGTTAGTAAATTCCTAAATCAAACAACAAATACTAGGCCTAAATTGATGCATATTAAACTGATGATGGACATGGACAAAGATACAAGAGATACTTATTATCCGGCTGGTGGGCATCAGGTCTTGGTTGGCAATTCATCTCGGCATCATCAATTCATCTGGACTGGTCATCTGGGACATACATCTGTCTATATCTCAGTAAAATAAATATAATAGAGAAACAAGGTTAGTAAATTCTTGGTAAAATGTTCACTTATCAGGGTGGAGGGCAAGGGGGTAAGGGTAGGGCGGGGGGGGGGGAGAGATCCTGTATATCCTCTATATTATTCTGTAGGTGTTCAGTGGATCTTGTTCGGCAGGTCATCTCGACATCCTCGGCTCCTCTGGGGTGGTCTTCTGGGGCTTCCTTCACCTGCAGCTAAGTTAAACAATGCAAAAAGGGAAAAGCAGTTAGTACATTCTTAAAAACCAATAACAAATACACAGCCTAAAATGATGCATATTAAAAAGGATGACAGGACAAGAAAAAACAATGACATATTTACAGTTTGAGATACTTTATATCCTGCAGATGGTTATCAGGTATGGTCGGCAGGTCATCTTGTCATCATCAGCTCATCTGGACTGGTCATCTGGGGCATGCATCTATCTATATCTCAGAAAAATAAACATTGAAGAGGGATAAAGTGAATAATCATTGGAAACAGTATTTTTTATTTTCATTTATATATAATTTCATTTCAACATTGATTCAGAAAATACAATGGCATAAACAATATGAACTTAATACAATGGTATGAAAAGATTACAAATTAAACAGTCCTACCTAACAATAACTATATGATGTAAAAACAAACACAGTGACAAAGATTTTATTTATTATACTTCATTTTCATTTATTAAATAACATACAATGGCATGAAAAGACAGTTTGAATGAAATACAATGGCATGGACAAAGATAATAAACTGCAGGATGTAAAAAGAAGCACATGAACACAGAAGGCATTTTATTTATTCATATTTGTTATTTAATACACAAAATAATCATAACATAGACATAGATTGTAAATGAAGAGGCCTTAAAAATAAAACAAAACAAAAAGTTAACAGAAAAACAAAATGAAAATGCTTTTTATTAAATTCTTTATATTCAGAAGATACAAAGACATATACATAAAAATCTATGAAATAGCATTACAAAACAACATCAATAGAAAAGAAGAACAGACCCAGCAAGAGTAGTTATATGTTTGTATTTGATTTATTTTCATTTATACATAAATTTATACAATACAATTGCAAAGACAAAGAATATGACTCAAATACAAAAAGAAATTACTTTATTTCCAACAAATGTACAATTGTGCTACCTTTGGGGGGGTCTTACCCCTCTGCCGGCAGTGGCAGCCGGAGTATTCTAGGCCCCTACCGGCAGGGCACAACCTTTATTTATGCAAAAATGTCTTATTAATGAAGAAACAGTTCATGGTGTCCTAATATCTATACATGCTTAATATATACTTGTAATTAACTGCCTTAAATACACAAATTAAAAACTACTGATTGACTAAGCAAATAAATATGTGAGATATAGAAGTGAACAAATATGAAAACAGACACATACAGTTACTTATTTATTATCCTGGAGGTGTTCGTCTGGTCCAAGTTGGTGGGTCATCTCAGCATCGTCAGCTCCTCTGGGGTGGTCATCTGGGTCCTCAATCATCTATAGCTTAGGAAAACAACATAAAAAGGGGAAAAGCAGTTAGTAAATTCCTAAATCAAACAACAAATACGAGGCCTAAATTGATGCATTTTAAACTGATGATGGACATGGACAAAGGTACAAGAGATACTTATTATCCGGCTGGTGGGCATCAGGTCTTGGTTGGCAGGTCATCTCGGCATCATCAATTCATCTGGACTGGTCATCTGGGTCATACATCTGTCTATATCTCAGTAAAATAAATATAAAAGAGAAACAAGGTTAGTAAATTCTTGGTAACATGTTCAGTTATCAGGGTGGAGGGCAAGGGGGTAAGGGTAGGGCGGGGGGGGGGGGGGGGGGGGGGGGGGGTTGGGGGGAGATCGGGGTGGAGGGCATGTGGGTTAGGGTAGGACAGGACAGCAGGGCAGGGCATAGGGCAGAGCAGGGTAGGGTAGTCTAAGGTAAGGTAAGATGAAATAAAGAAAGAGAAAATGAGGTAAAGTTAAAGGTAAAAGTAAAATAAAAAATAAATAAATGACATATATAAGAGTAAAAAGATGGAAACAGACACATACAGTTACTAATATATTATCCTGTAGGTGTTCGGTGGATCTTGGTCAGCTGGTCATCTCAACATCCTCGGCTCCTCTGGGGTGGTCTTCTGGGGCTTCCTTCACCTGCAGCTAAGTTAAACAATGCAAAAAGGGAAAAGCAGTTAGTACATTCTTTAAAAACCAAGCAACAAATACACAGCCTAAAATGATGCATATTAAAAAGGATAACAGGATAAAAAAAAACAATGACATATTTACAGTTTGAGATACTTTATATCCTGCAGGTGGTTATCAGGTCTTGGTCGGCAGGTCATCTTGTCATCATCAGCTCATCTGGACTGGTCATCTGGGGCATGCATCTATCTATATCTCAGAAAAATAAACATTGAAGAGGTATAAAGTTAGTAATCATTGGAAACAGTATTTCTGATTTTCATTTATATATAATTTCATTTTAACATTGATTCAGAAAATACAATGGCATAAACAATATGAACTTAATACAATGGTATGAAAAGATTACAAATTAAACAGTCCTACCTAACAATAACTAAATGATGTAAAAACAAACACAGTGACAAAGATTTTATTTTTTAAATTTCATTTTCATTTATTAAATAACATACAATGGCATGAAAAGACACTAGAATGAAATGGCATGGACAAAGATAATGAACTATGGGATGTTAAAAGAAGCACATGAACACAGAAGGCATTTTATTTATTCATATTTGTTATTTAATACACAAAATAATCATAGCATAGACATAGATTGTTAATGAAAAGGCCTTAAAGATAAAACAAAATAAAAAGTTAACAGAAACACAAGATGAAAATTCTTTTTATTAAATTCTTTATATTTACAAGATACAAAACATATACATAAAAATCTATGAAATAGCCCTACAAAACTACATTGATAGAAAAGAAGAAAAGACCCAGCAAGAGTCGTTATATGTTTGTATTCAATTTATTTTCATTTATACATAAATTTATACAATACAATGGCATAGATTAAAAATATGACTCAAATACAAAAAGAAAATACTTTATTGGCGCAAAAATGTACAATTGTGCTACCTTTGGGGGGGTCTTACCCCTCTGCCGGCAGTGGCAGCCGGAGTATTCTAAGCCCCTACCGGCAGGGCACAACCTTTATTTATTCAAAAATGACTTATCAATGAAGAAACAGTTCATGGTGTCCTTATATCTATACATGCTTAGTAAAAACTTTAAATAAATAAACATTCTTTACTAAACCAACCAGACAAACCCAAACCTTACCAACCACTCAACCAAACCAATTACCCAAACTACTTACCCAAAGAAAAACAACCCCAAACCATATCAACTACCAAACAAAACAATTATCAATTCAACCATTCCCCTAACCAAACAAACCAAAGCAGCCACCCAAACTAAACTATACCCAACCCAAACAAAGAATGCTTAATCCAATATTAATATTGTTTTTGCTTTGGAAAATTTATGATAAGGCAAGTTCTTAGAATATTGTTTAACCTCTTTATGTTCATATTCACACACACATGACAAACCAATCAACCACAATGACAACCCAAACCAACCCCCCACAACTGACAACCTGGACAAACCACCCAAACCATCAACCCAAACCAACCATCAAAACTAAACAACCAATCAACAAACCAAAACCAACACAATACTATATACATAACAACTAATAAAATAATAATACACCTAAATGACTTGCTAAAATAATAAAATTATTAATGAATTAAAAAGCTAATTATAAATAAAAATGATTATCTAAAACAATTAAATGAGTAAATAAATAATAAATAAAATTAATAACTTATAACAAATTCACTGCTTTAAATACACAAATTAAAAACTACTGATTGCCTAAACAAATAAATATGGGAGATATATAAGAGTAGAAATATGAAAACAGACACATACAGTTACTTATTTATTATCCTGGAGGTGTTTGTCTGGTCCAAGTTGGTCGGTCATCTCGGCATCGTCGGCTCCACTGGGGTGGTCATCTGGGCCCTCCATCATCTATAGCTAAAGAAAACGACATAAAAAGGGGAAAAGCAGTTAGTACATTATTAAATCAAACAACAAATATTAGGCCTAAATTGATGAATATTAAAATGATGATGGACATGGACATAGCTACAAGAAATACTTATTATTCGGCTGGTGGGCATCAGGTCTTGGTTGGCAGGTCATCCCGGCATCATCAATTCATCTGGTCTGGTCATCTGGGGCTTGCATCTATCTATATCTCAGTAAAATAAATATTACAGAGAAACAAGGTTAGTAAATTCTTAGAAACATGTTCACTTTTTTATATTATAACAATTAAAAGCAAAAATTACAAATTAGAAAATAAGTACATAATTAGATAAATAACTTTATAAATAACAAAATACATCGCTAATTAGATATGTCAAACTTAATAACAACTAAAATAACTAACTTTGTAACTAATTTAATGTTAAATTATGTAACTAATAACGGGGGTTATGGCAGGAGGTAGGGCATTGGGGTAGGGCACATGGGTAGGGCAGGGTGGTGGGGGGGATCAGGGTGGAGGGCATGGGGGTTAGGGTAGGACAGGACACGGCAGGGCATAGGGCAGAGCAGGGTAGGGTAGTCTAAGGTAAGGTAAGATAAAATAAGGAAAGAGAAAATGAGGTCAAGTTAAAGGTAAAAAAAGAGTAAAAAAAAAAATGATATATATAAGTGTAAAAAGATGGAAACAGACACATACAGTTATTAATTTATTATCCTGCAGGTGTTTGGTGGATCGTGGTCGGCAGGTCATCTCAACATACTCGGCTCCTCTAGGGTGGTCTTCTGGGGCTTCCTTCACCTGTAGCTAAGTTAAACAATGCAAAAAGGGAAAAGCAGTTAGTACATTCTTAAAAACAAAGCAACAAATACACAGCCTAAAATGAAGAATATTAAAAAGGATGAAGGACAAGAAAAAACAATGACATATACAGTTTGAGATACTTTATATCCTGCAGGTGGTTGTCAGGTCTTGGTCGGCAGGTCATCTTGTCATCATCAGCTCATCTGGACTGGTCATCTGGGGCATGCATCTATCTATATCTCAGAAAAATAAACATTGAAGAGGTATAAAGTTAGTTAACATTGGAAGCTGTATTTTTTATTTTCATTTATATACAATTTCATTTTTAAATTGATTCAGAAAATACAATGGAATAAACAATATGAACTTGATAAAATAATCTGAAAAGATTACAAATTAAACAGTCCTACCTAAAATAACTGTATGATATTAAAACAAACACAGTGACAAAGATTTTATTTATATTTTGTTCCCATTCATTAAATAACATACAATGGCATGAAAAGACAGAATGAAATACAATGGCATGGACAAAGATAATGACCTACAGGATGTAAAAAGAAACACAGGAACACAGAAGGCATTTAATTTATTCATATTTGTTATTTAATACACAAAATAATCATAACGTACACATATATTGTTAATGAAAAGGCCTTACAAATAATACAAAACAAAAAGTGAACAAAAACACAAGATGAAAATGCTTTTTATTAAATTCTTTATAGTCACAAGATACAAATACATAAAAATCTATGAAATAGTCCTACAAAACTACATCAACAGAAAAGAAGAAAGACCAAGCAAGAGTAGTTATATGTTTGTAAATGATTTATTTTTTATTTATACATAAATTTATACAATACAATGGAATAGACAAAGAATATGACTCAAATACAAAAAGAAAATACTTTATTGGCAAAAAATGTACAATTGTGCTACCTTTGGGGGGGGTCTTACCCCTCTGCCGGCAGTGGCAGCCGGAGTATTCTAGGCCCCTACCGGCAGGGCACAGTGTATTTAAGTGTTCAAAAGTCAGATTAATAAATACAGGAAAGTGTGATGAATTAATTAAAACTACTAAGGTTAGATGCCACTAAATAAGTTTGTTCTATATTCTATAGTTAATCGCGAAAAGATAGAAACAAATTGCACCATGACCCAGTTATGATGGACCCCCATAACCATTTATAGGTGAAACAAGCTATTTACTGTCTATTAGAAAGTTCAAGAAATAAGGCAACTTTTGCAACTTGTAAGAAGGTTCAGCTTCATAGACTGCACATACCACCAAATTGCCAGTCTGTAACCGCCAAATTTCAATGAAAGATGTTCTTCCTGTAAAAGTGGATCAGTCCATTATTGTGCATAGGGGTTAAAGACTTGTCACACATTCTACTTCCGGTCAGTATTTATTGTAACCACCCTTATAAGCATCACTTATTGCTTCAAAACTCCTTTGAAACAATATTTTCTTAAAGGGTAATATATTTCCAAAGAAAAGATGAAATGTTTTGTATTTTTCATTAAAATTAATGAAATGGGTGTCATTCTTGCATACCAGTATTTTTTTGCACACAATGCATTTTCATGGCCCTTTTTTCAGTGAAAAATCTATATTCAAAAATGTAGAGCAACTTACACTCAAAACAGCACATAAACATGCAAGTGACTATTTTATGTATCATTGATTAGACTGGACAACTAAATTAACATTTAAAATGATTTTCATTAATTTTATTGTATTTATTGATTAAAAAAATGGATATTTTTGAAATTTGTCTCAAAAATGCAGAAAAATCCATCCTAAAGTGCAAAGTATCTGCTAAGTCACAAAAAATACTGCACCAAGTACCAGACAGTTATCCTAACATGTCATGATTCTCTTGTTTAATGAAAATGTAGAAGCATTGTCATTAGATGTCACATAGAGTAGGTGCAAATCTTTAAGGTGGCACAATCCGGCCAAGGTCTGGGTAACAACTTAGTCTTACTGAGAGAGCGATTTGAATATTTGCATGCCAGAAAGGCATGGTTGTAAGGTTTTAAGGAGTATTAAGCTATCCTTGGTGAATGCAGAACACTTCATAGCACACAGTTATATGTTGGAGCCCCTATTTTGTCAAAAATATGATGCTGATCTGTTCAAAACAGGTTTTAAAAAATGAAAAAAACAATCACACATTGTTTTCATGGCATTTTATCCAGATTTCAACTTAATTTTTGTTTTTAACTATCACAGTAAGGTGTAAACATGAAAAATAATGCTTGTTGTATTATATATAACTCAGAAAAGTAGAAAAGAGGATCATTTATATGTAAAACTATAATTTTGGTATGTGACACTGTAGGTGCCAGGTTCTGTTCCCAGCACATTTGACTCCTTTCACTGTTGTATGAAAATGGATCCTGGTACAGGTTTAGGTCATTAAAATGCATGTTTTTCAGAAAATTAAGATACAATAATGAAAAGTGTCATCAAAACTTATTATCTTTAGACTAAATGACACCCAGGATACATGTTGGGTGATGGTTGGAGTCTTTTTTAAGCATTTTTCATTTTTCAGGCTCATTTTCATATCAGGACCCCTAAATTCAGACTAAACAGTTAATCTATTTCTGAAATGTCTTCAAATGGCAAAATTCATTGATAGAATACCATTGTTATAAGGATTTACTCATCTGCAGTAATTTTCAAGCCAAAGGTACAGATGGCGATTCTTCCAGAAATGTTGCTTAAAGGTTAGATGCCACTAAATAAGTTTGTTCTATATTCTATAGTGAATCGCAAAAAGATGGAAACAAATTGCACCATGACCAAGTTATGATGGACCCCAATAACCATATATAGGTGAAACAAGCTATTTATTGTCTATCAGAGAGACCAAGAAATAAGGCCACTTTTGCAACTTGTAAGAAGGTTCAGCTTCATAGACGGCACATACCGCCAAATTGCCAGTCGGTAACCGCCAAATTTCAATGAAAGATGTACTTCCTGTTAATTTGGATCAGTCCATTATTGTGCATAGGGGTTACAGACTTTTGCTTTCTTTTAATTCTACAAAAGTTTCAGCTTCCTTTTGGTACCAAAAGGTTCAGATAACCTTCAAAATAAGAAATTTAATGCCAAATCATAGCAACAGACTGTTACGAAAGAGAAAAAGTCCATGTCACACATTCTACTTCCAGTCTGTATTTAGTGTAACCATCCCTACTAAATTTACTAACCAAACTTACTAAAAACAAACAAAAATAACTAACTTACTATTTAAACTTACTAACAAAAATAATTTCTCAAATATATCAAAGTAATCAAATCAGACTGATCATTATTAATAAGTCTTACTTCATTTAACCAAAATAACTAACAAACAGACCTTTAACCCAAATAACTCAACTAACTTACCATAATATCTATATTACCAAAATATCTAATCTTAATTCGCCAAGAAACTTACTGATGCAAGCAAAATATAAAAAGCAACCATCTAAACCAACCACATTAACCAACCACCTAAACCAACCACCTAATCCAACACTTAAACCAACCACTTTAACCAACCACCTAATCCATCATCTAAACCAACCACCTAAGCCACCACTTAAACCAATATCCTTAGCTAACTACCTAATCCATTGAAACCAACCACCTAAACCAACCACATTAACCAAACACCAAAACCAACCACATTAACCAACCACATTAACCAACTACATTAACCAACCACCTTAAGCAACCACCTAAACCAACCACTTTAACCATCCACCTAAACCAACCACTTTATCTGTCCACCAAAACCAACCATATTAACCAACCACCTTAACCAACCACATTAACCAACATCTAAACCAACCACATAAACCCACACATAAACTAACCACATAAGCCAACCATCTAAACCAACCACCTTAACAAACCAACTAAACCAACCACCTTAACCAACCACATTAACCAACCACCTAAACCAACCACATAAACCAACCACATAAGCCAATCATATAAACCAACCATCTAATCCACCACTTAAACCAACATCCTTAATCAACCAACTAATTCACCACCTAAACCAACCAGCTTAACCAACCAGCTTAACCAATCACATTAACCAACCACTTCAACCTACCACATTAACCAACCACCTAATCTACCATCTAAATCAACCACCAAAAGCAGCCACCCAAACCAACCACCTAAACCAACCATGTTCATTAACCACCTGAACCAACCACTTGAACTCACCAACCTAAACAATAAACATTTCATACAAGAAAGTGTTGAATATAGCAAGGTATTTACAAAACGTAACAATAATTTGAACAGTGATCCAGTATTTGGTAGATGACTAGCAGTAGAAACAGATTCCGTTGTACACTTTTAAATTCTTTCTTTTTTTTTCATTTTTTTAAAAAATCTTTGTTCTTTTCTTCCATTCTCTTTCTGCCATGTTTTTGTTACTTGTTACTTCTCCTTCTTCATTCATGTCTTTCTTTTCGTTTCAAAGAACAGAAACATACAGTTTACCTGTACTTAGTACTTCTTGGTAATATCGGCAATAAACATTTCATACATGAAAATGTTGTATACCAAATCAAATGAGAATCTAACAACTTTAATAAAATTGCTTAATTGCAAACAGTCATCTTTCAATCAAACATTGAAGGTGAAATCCAACAATTTGGACCATTTTTACTCTCATGCAACCAAATAAATTATTGCTACCAGAAAAGATCAAGCAAAATGCTGTTTATTTGTGCCATGCACCCATGTTAACTATTTTTAGTCAGCTTAATCAGCTCGGATGTTGATATCTATTTTTAGAAGATATCCCTATCATGTTTATTTATAGATTTGGAAAGAATGAACATTAAAAGCATTTAATTCTAGGACTTGTACTATTGAGGAAGTTTTTAAAGCCATCTGAACTTAGTACTTAATTATGAAATTTTCAAGAAGCAACTTCTTTGCCCAAATATCTCAAAACAGGGAAAATAGATTGTTACATATACTTGATATAGGCAAACTGTCAGACACCACCTTTAAAAACACAAAACATTTTATATAATGATTACAGATTTATTTAATTCTTTACTTTCATTTTCTCTTTATTCCTGCTTTTTTATTTTTTCTTCATGTTTTCCTTTTTTATATTTTTTTTTCTTCCATCTGATCTTATATGATACATTTCTTTATTCCTTCCTTTCATTCTTTGTTCTCAGAATCATTTGTGCCTTTCTTTTAAGCCATCACTTTTTTGTTTCTTTCTTCATGGCTGTTTTCTTTCTATCTTTGACCTTTATATTTCCTTTTTTCTGGTTTTCATTATGTATATCTGGTGTATATTTTTCTTTGTAAGACACAGTTAAATAAAATGCAAATAAAGTACACCAAGAACAGTTAGCAACTAGATAAATGGGAAAAACACATACGTAAATAGCAAACAAAACATACAAACACAATAACTGGTACAAGACAAAGAAAAGAAATAGGCACTTACTATTTAAGGAATGCAGGAAAAAACGTTAACATGTCCATGAAGGAATGACACTGGAAGAGGAAGAACATGGGCAGCCACATAAGTAGGGTAGGACTGGACAGTCTCTGAAACAAAAGATTAAACAACCAATTAGAACTTACAGGGTAGAAATACTTGAAGCTGCACAGTGAGAAGTTCAGTTTCATCTTGCCTATATACTGCTTTTATAAAACTGAGTAATTTTGAAATACCTGCATTAGAGTTGATGAGGGATGGGATGGGATTAGCCAGCATTTTTGCCAATACAATGGTCACTCACTCTGTTTAGACCTAAATCTTGTTATTATGCAAGCGGCCTCCATGTCGGATATTTTTGTAAAATATCTTGTTTATTACAATTATTAGAAGTGAAATACATTGGATTTAGCTTTGAGTAAAGCCACAGTGTTATAAATCTAACAAATATTGGGACTACATCTTTAAGTCAGTTTTAACAAAGATATTTATGTCATTGAAAATGGTCTTCTTTAGACACATTTCAATTATAAAGAGTTTAAATACTTAAACAATTTCATTGGCTGTTCAAGTTTAATTTTCTATACAATGTTGCTGTTTTCATAGCAAAATACAACTTCTAAAACAGGTGTGGAAAAGGCCAAACTTTTTTTTACCGTATTCATTAGAAGACTACTGATCTGTCTGTGGATGATGTCAATGAAACTATATGAGGAGTAACCACAAGAGATCTGCTCTGTCTTAAAAATAACATTAAAGAAAAGAACAAGTAATTTAAATACCAGGAACTTTAACTTTTTATTAAATTGTGGTCTTAAAATAAGTCAAAAGACAATGGTGGATCTAGTCTGTTACTTAACATGAATTTAGTAACACATAAGTTTGATGTTATGAAATGTGTCAGACGCAGCCTGTAAAAGAAAAAAATCATCAACTGCAGAATTGGCCCAAAGAAAGAATAACACAATATATGCACCAATTTTTTAAAGTCAAACCAGGGTCATAATTCTAAAGAATCTAAACATGACTTTAATTAGAAGGTGCAATCTCTAGGAAGAAATATGTGAAGTTTTTCCAATTTATGCACTGTTAAGTTGCATGCAAAACTTTAAACAAAGTTTTTGAGTTAAGAGAAAAAGCAGTCATTTGAAAAAAATAATTCTGAATGTTTTAATTCTTGTTTGTTTGTTGGGTTTTATTGTCCCACCAACATTATTTCAGTTATGTGGAGACGGTGTCCACTTGAAGCAGATATAGTGCTGCCTTCACTGTGTATAGCATGCTGTAAACATTTGGCATGATACCACACCTGGTCATATTATCCTGACAGTGGGCCAACCAGTCGTGGAACTACCTTTATATTTGCTTAAGTGTTAGCAATGAAGCTATACTACTACCAGTTTTAATGACTTTAGTATGTCGCGGCCCGGTATCGAACCCGGGGCCTCCAGTACATGGAGTTTAATTCTGGTTTTAGAATAAAAGTTTACTTAAAGGGCATGAAGTTTTAATCCACTGTGTGCCCTTGTTGTTGAGACAAACCCTTGATTGTAGCTAGGGTGCAAAGCTTTAACCAAAATTTGAAAATAATATGACTATATTTGCTTTCAATAGTAAATAACAGACATATTTAAACCTGTGAAGTTCCAATTGTATATGTTCAGTGATCTTGTCAATATGTATATCTGGAAACTTAACATTTATGTCTGGTGAATGGGATCATTTAACACTTTAAGAAACTTGTTGCAACAGAATATAGACATGGTCAAATGATGGCCGGATTTTGAGAAAGTTGTAAAGGTAATAAAGTTGTGAATGTTTATTATTTTACTTAACCAATGACAATGTTCTTAAATCATGATCACACGTACATTGTAAGATAAGAATATTGCTCAAAGGATGCATCTTGATCTTGCTGGGGTTATCATAATATCTGTTACCGAGTTACTATTAACGATATCATCACTGCTCTAACGAGAGAGGAGACCATTATTTGGCATAAGTCAACATGTGCTATGTTCATTCACCTAAAATAGATGCCCATAACCTGCATGATTTAAAATTATATTGAATGAAGTAAATACTTACATGTGTCTCTACGTCTTTGTGGTGATATCATTTAAAATATAGATTTTAAAACGTTTTAAACGTCATTTTTCAATCTCGATTCAACAGTCTGACGTCAATCGCCACTTTCTTTCCAACTATGAAAGTCCGCCTAAAACAGATGTGTAATAATATCTCGTGCAAATCGTGTGTTCTGGATACGGTCAATAAGCTAGCTGAGAGATGATGGTGACCTTTGATTGGTTCGCTCTACCTTTTTCACCTGGTGTGCATTGTTTCACTGTGTAGATGTGGACACCTCTGGAACTACACGGATGCAAGAAAAGGTTCAGTGGTTTAACTTATGCCTTTAATCCTCAATTATCTGAACATTTGTCGAATATCAATCATACAAAAGACGGAATCTTATGGTCGTACAGGTCTTCTTTCTGATACTTCTAAAGATACAGTAGCGTATTTGTGAAGGGGCGGGCCGACAGACGAGATCCCCCCCCCACACCCCTTCAATTCCCGGATCATACTTAAAATATCTTAAAATACAATACAATATTTTATTTCAATTAAAAATCCTCTCATATTATTAATTTTGGCCCAGATACACACCAGTAAGGTGGCATTAATCGCACTATTTAAACAAATGTGCCCCAAACCAACCATGACGGGTTTCTGTGCAGGGGTAGGGTTATGCACCCCACACCCCCACCCACAACCAGGTAAAAAGAGTAGAGTTGTAAAAACACATATATATAAGCTTAAAAATACTTTAAGCTTTTAAAGTAAATTTTATTTGTTGCATTTTTAGGTCGAGTTTAGAGGTAAGGGTCCCTCACTGTGTGTATTCAATGCGATCAAGTAGAATAGATCTTGATTCATACCGCGCCCTACCCCCCTCCCCTTCCCCCCCCCCCCCCCCCCGCCTCATATGAATTTAAGAAAATCCACGCTCCCCCATAGGTAAACCCCTGGATCCGGCCGGGGGGCGTAGCTAAGCATTATAAGCATTATATGATTGGCGCTAGGGAGTCCGGGAGGCATGCTCCCCGGAAAATTGTGTGTTTCTAGTTCGAACGGGTTGAATTCTGGCGAGGTTTTGGTTTAAAGATATAACTAGATTTTAAATAAAATATTTTGGTACAAACATTTAAATAACAAAACAAGAATTGTTTCTAATTATGACAGGCTTCTTTATTTCCACCACAGAAGCTTTTCAAGCACAGGCGCCATGTTCTGGTTTTGACCCAGTTATTATTTTTTTTGTGTGTGTGTGTGTGTTTGTGTGTGTGTGTTTTTTTTTTTGTTGTTTTTTGTTGTTGTTTTTTTTGTTTTTTTTGGGGGGGTGGGGGGTTAAAGTTGGAACTTGGTTAAATAATGCCGGCCCCGCACAGACACCTAAATTTCAAAGTTTCAATATTCTCACACAGAAAGACATTCCAATACATAATTAACACAAAGACCTCAATAACTTATTGTAACATACATGCAAGTTGTATAATAAATTGATACAATAATGGGGAGGGGGTAGCTACAGAAACTTGCAACAAAAGTTTCTAAATGAAAATCAAAACGTACACACCCATTAGAAGTAATGCACGCAACAAAACAATATTTCTAGAAATGATTTTTTTTATTTTTATTTTATGTCGTTCATTTTATTTATTTATTTATTTATTTATTGGTGAAATCACGCTAAATTTATACGTCTCACCGACTTGGCGTTCTTACTGCGTCCCTAGCGTGGCCCAGGACGCCGTTGAAACGCCATGAACGCAGTGGGTTTGAGTCGGAAACGCATCAGGTCGCCGAAAGGACCATAGGAAGCACCAGGACGCGGAGCCTTTGCGACTATTTTGAACACACCCCCCCCCCCCCCACACACACACACAACAACAACACACACACACGCACACGCCCCCTCCCCCACAACAACAAAAACAACAACACACACACAAACAACGACAACAGGGTTTCCTGGGCTAGAACTCCCATGAAACGCTATGGTCGCATTAGGAATCCCGTGGAAATCTCAAGCACCTCATATGAACGTAATATAAATGCCGCATTTTCGCCATGTAAACGCCAATAAATTGATTGACATGCAAATGGAGACTTATACGACAACCCTAGGGCGTTTGTAGTACGTCCAGGCTGTTCTTAACACGACCATGGCGTTTTCAGGAACTCTTTAAGGCGTCTCCAAAACGTCTATGACTCTATTAGGTGTATTGTACGACTATGGTGTGTGTGCAACCCGACCTTGTTTTGCAGAGGTGTTCTATAAAAGGTTAAATAAAACCTTTGCTTCGCAACATTATGGATACGCTTTTGACAGCACAGCATAAGTTTGTTGCTGATCATTAAGGTACAAATGATGTTCATGTGTTGCTGTTACTTGCAAAAAAAGGAAACGAAAAGCATGGAGAATGGGGTACTGGGTAGGATGTTGGCTTGGCGAGGTCAGATGAGAACAGTTTGGCAACTTTCATCGTCTTATGCCAACCCTTAGGTCCTGCTTCATTTCAGAACTTCCTAAGAGTAGCACCTGAAGTGTTTGATCAATTACTTACAAGGTTGGGTCATGGAATCGCAAAGCAGGACACGAACTACAGAAAAGATATTGCTCAGGGGACAAAACTGCCAGCCACACACGAAGTTGAACGTTTCTAGAATCAATAGGTCCCTTTATGTACGTTCTCCACCACCAGCTCCAGATTTGAGTTTTGCAAGCTTCAAGAACGGCGCCTGCACAGATCGATATCATACATTGACGATACTAACGTCTTTTTTCCTGAAGGTTTGCTTGCCTATTTCAGATGGCATCCTTTTTCTTTTCCTTATCCTTTCATGAAGACAACTCCATGACGTATCTTTCTGGAGGGTCCCGCAGCCACTTTACCATAACCCCTTCTGCTTGCAGTAAAGGTTCACCACATAAACCAATGTACTCTTCTTTTGCTTGACCGGGCTGGGATTCAACCTCAGAATCAGCCGGTGGGGGCGTCAATTCCCGTGACTTTGGCCGTCCGCGCCCCTTTTGTCTTTACCATTCTGAACACAAATTTCTCTGGCCAAACTATCCAATTTATACACGCCACGCTGACGCCGAATGGTCGTCGTGTGAACCCCGTATTTTGAACGCCACAGACGTCGGGCAGTCGCTGTGTGCCCTCTTCCACCACCGTAAGAACGCCATAGACGCCGTGCAGACGTACTAAACACCCCCGTGAACGCACCGCACACCCCACCAGGTCGCATAAAACGCCTTAGGAACGCCATACGAACGCCGTATTTATAAACGCAGTACAAGCTCAATAGACATTCTGGAAACGGACACAGCAAGACGCTGGTGTGACAGCTCACGGAAATTCGCATAGTTTTTTTTTCTTCAAAAAAGACACCGGGGTTCCTAGTACGACTACATGGCGTTATCCGAAAAAATACGGACTAAGGTCGCCGTAAGAACGCCTTATCTGCGTGGCCGGGGTATTAATAATATTTAAGCCGGCGGGTATTTTCAAAGCATACAAAATGTATAAAATAACACACAAAACAGCACATAGTAAACGTATTATATACTTGGCAATTTCAACAAAACTACTTCATGTGATTTTGTTGTTGTAAAATTTGATATTTATCTCCCAATAATACAGAGTTTATCAATTCGATTATAAATCAAACACCCTAAACAGAGGCATTTTCAAATATAAATAATGTTTATAGAGCATACAGTTACATACGTGTATTTCAGATATTTTGAGTAAAGCACTAATTTTACCAACTCAGATTACTCGTCCTATTTTGTTTTGTGATTTTTTTAAAAACTTTACTTACTAGAAAATAATCCTTATTCATATATCAATTTAGACCAAATATTTATTGATTTTAAAAACGATACCATTTACTGTCCATTGTACTTGAAATTAATAAAGTGCAAAATGACTTTCGAACATCTAAGCTTACAGATATCGCATATAGATATATACATATGTACAGTAATAATTAAAAATAATAAAACAAAACTGGAAATAATGGCCTACTTCACATATGTGAACAATAATCACAAGTTACATAGTGTATATTGTTCACATGTATATGTGAAGTACGCTTGATGCTCCCGTTTCGGTGCTAGAGTTTTGAACTTCTTGTATTCATCAATTTCAGCGTGTTCTTTTGTTCTAGATTTTTTTTACATCTTTTATGTTTGATGTACTTGCAAGAATGCGAGCAATCAGACCCTTGAAACCGCCAGACTGTGCTGTGAACAAATATTGAAAATAAGCAAGAAAGAAGGCATGGTAACGCTCGTAATGTAAGATTTGAAGATATTTTTTTAAAATTTACTTTTGTAAAAACTTTTTAGAGATACAGTTACAATGCCCCTACAGTGTAAGAATGCGATAAATTTTGTGTAAAGAAACCATATTCGCCCCTTTGCGGGCTTTACGCGACCTTTTTGGTGGGTACATGTAGTTAACCGGAAGTGTTTCAAGTTTAAAAAGGTTAGGACTTTTAGCCATCCGGATGGAAAAAAGCCATACACAGGCTTTTAGCCATCCCTTGGTGGAAAGTGTTGTCATCCGTGGTTATGTCTATCCATTGCAGTGGTGCAGTATGACCCGGTGTAGATGTAAACATTATCCATATAGATACTACCTAAACCGATAAGTAGTATTCAGTATAATGTATTCATTTCCATGTGTTTCTTTGTATTAAATGTGGTATACGGCATTTTAGGCCATAACAAACAATCAATTTAGTTATTAAAAGATCTCAGAAGATGTTGGTTATTCAATATTGTTTTCATAACTGTAGGAATGTGAAACATAACGGATAAGTTGTTAGAACGGGTATGTATGCGCCACGCTGCATAGTTACATTCCATTCCCGTTATTTTACTATGTATTTAAGATGGTATATACGGCTTTTGAGGCCAATTACGTAATTGTCAGCTTGAAAGATCTCGGAAGATATTGGTTATAAGTTTAAGTTTTCATAATTTTGTAACGCTTTTATAAAAAACAACCTCATTCATATACCATTGGTTCATATAAGTTTAAGATAGGAATAATAGTCCTGCTTTAGCTGGTCTTAGCCCATACAACTACCAATATTAATACTGTAATTGATAGGTCTTCTCTAGTTCATCTAATGTCTCTCCATAGTGAATAGACTGTTACATTTGACCAGGTCAATATTACAGTCTAGAACACTCCTTACCTTTATTGGAAGAAGAAGATTGGCATGTACTTATCTTTCTCACACGACTTTCAAATGTATTAATACAGGCTGATATTCTTACATTACCGCTCGTTGTTCATATCACGATAGCCTTATACTGCGTCAAGCCACCTAAATAAAAACAGTACTATAAAAAAACCGTCGTATTTTATAAATAACCATATGTGACATCGCAAACTCATCTTTGTTTAAACACAAAACAAAGTTGTTGGTTCTTTTTTCAGTTCCATGGCAGTTCCGTGGGGCGTCGACATATGATGAACGAAGCCAGAAAACTTGAAGAATAATCCTGTAAAGATTAAATACACAGTCCTGGTCGGAATACGCACATATGTTTTGTTTTAAAGTCTTATTTGGTAACATTTTTATAAGTTCTACTTAAGAATGATGTATTATATAGTATTGTTACATAAGTAATTGTGTTTTAACTGTATTGTAATCTGTGAAGGTGTTATTTTATTGTAATGAAGTAACATCTTCTATGTTGGGTATTATATGAGTGGAGTAGAAACACGCTTAGTAAGCATCTTTCATGTGTTGATTTATTTTCGCCTCCTTGAACTATTAATTGCTTATCTTAAATGCACTGCTTACAACTTTAGTAATCTATATAATTGTATGTTGCATAAATGAAGACTGGTATATGAGCAATTATACCGAGTCACACGCAAACACGCCAGAAATAAACATAGACTCACCAAACTACAACAACACGTAGGTTAAACAAAAGTGCAGCCATACTACTCACCCTGATTCCATGTATGATTTAAAATAAAATCATTTTTTCTGTTTAAAAGATTGAAAAAAATGACATAGTTGAAATTAAATGTAGATGTACTCGTTATAAGTTACATATATATTTTTGTGAATTATGTTGTTTCGTTCTGCCACTTGTGCCTTTAGAAATTTAAATGAAATATATTCTCTTTACTTGAGTCATTTTCTCTCTTTCTTGGTATATGTTTTCTAAAGGATTTTAAAATTCTGTCAGTGATATCTTTGAATTAATAAATTAATGTTTTTCTTTTTTTCCTAAAATGTATGAGATGTTTAAAAGATTAAACTGACTGACTACCATAACATAAATTGTTAAGTCATGTAACATGTAATTTAAATCTATTTTAATGTGCGTGTTATCTTTTATATATTTTTGGCAAATAGTAAATAAATATATAATACGTTTTAATTTCTAGGTTTACTTGATTTCTCCATAGCATTATAAAAGAAGTGTTTATATACACAGTTCATGTACTTTGTGTATATGGTTATATAAGTTTTCAATGGTGAATGTGTTATATTGACCCTGTGGTCGAGCATGCTTATTTAAACAACGTATTTGAATGGGCGGCTTCTTCGAACAATTGCAGCTGCAATAATATAAAACATATTTAAGAGGTATGGATTTTTTGTTATGGTGTCGAATATGTGACCATGAAGGTCAGATGACGGCCAGCTAATGTCAACATGTATTAGATGATACACTCTTTAAACAAAAATGTTATAAACGAAATATGTTAGCCACGGCTAAGGCACATCATAAATACAAAGTATGAATGCCATTTACACAAATATCCTAGTAATGAACGTATATAATGAAAACGTCATAATAAAATGAAATGTACAGATATGCGACAATCACAAAATTTAACATTCCTGCAACACTAATAAACAAGATATAAAGAGGTGTATTGTTTATCATGTCGAATATTTGATCACAAAAGGTTAGACGACGGACTGCGGATGCAACTATGTATGTACATGTAAAAATCGTCTGACAGACAAACACAGCGGGCCATGTGGGTAAGTATGCAAGAGATTGCGCGACTGATAATGATTATTTTCTATAAAGGCGCATACTTTATAAAATGTAAAGCCATGAAAGAATTGCAGATCAACAATGATATATTAACTTATGAAAAAAGACAAAACGACATAAAACTTATTGGTTTTGGACCACAATATAAAATAAAGCGTTCGCATCTGTATAATTCATATGAAGATCTCTGTACGTTGCCACCAAAGATGGTCGCTAATATCGCTGATCATCACTGAGATGGAATCATACTACATGTATTTTGAATGTGTTTTTGGTTTTTCGGGATAAACACATGATAAGCCATGCATCGAAATGCATTATAATTGTACATGTTATTAGAGTACAACTATGTTCCAATTAAAACATCAATAGAAAAATAAAATAAATTCATAGGGTCATTATTATTATCATTGTTAATATAATTGACCAGGTCATGGTATAAGCGCTTTATCTAACTAATCAAGCACTTATAAGACCACAATTTATACAAAGAAATAGGAGCTTATAATTTTGCTTAATTTAATGAGTGTTGAAATCAAAACAAACACCATTCTGTTGAGCGATGTTTCGATCTTTAGTCATATCTTTTAATAAACCACAGATACTTTTTTTTGTGCTCGAATATTTCTCAAGAAAATAGAAAAAAAACAGCCTTAAATATTATGGGCTCTGTCTGTCTGTCTGTCTGTCTGTCTGTCTGTCTGTCTGTCCGTCTGTCTATATGTCTGTCTGTCTGTCTGTCTGGCTGGCTGGCTGGCTGTCTGTCTGTTTCTCTGGCTAAAGGTATGAAATGTGTGTCTTTCTGTCTGTCTGTCAGTCTGTAATGTTTGTCTATTTGCGTGTCGGTGTGTTTTTTTTGCTTTTTAGTGAAACATACCTACATCCATCCATCCATCCATCCATACACACACACACAAACACACACACACACACACACACACACACACACACACACATATACACACACACACACATACACACATACACACATACATACATACATACATACATACATACATACATACATACATACATACATACATACATACATACATACATACATACATACATACATACATACATACATACAATACATACATACAATACATACATACATACATACATTACATACATTACATACATCACATACATGCATACATACATACATACATGCATGCATTACATGCATTACATGCATTACATGCATTACATACATTACATACATTACATACATTACTTACATTACATACATACATACATACATACATACATACATACATACATACATACATACATACATACATACATACATACACAGGCACATACACAAGTTGATGAATGAGTTTATTATCAAAGGAAACACTGCAATTAAAATATGAGAAAAAGAAGACAATGCGAACAAAGGAACCGCAAAAAACAAAGAAAAATAAGAAAATAAAAATGTAAGAGAAAGAGAGAGAGAGAGAGAGAGAGAGAGAGAGAGAGAGAGAGAGAGAGAGGTGATGAAAGAGAGAGGTGATGAAAGAGAGAGGTGATGAAAGAGAGAGGTGATGAAAGAGAACAAAATGAAAAGAAAAATAACAATGACATAATCTTAGAAGAAAGAAAGAAAAAGATGTGTTTCATGTGTTAAAATTTATATTATCGCAAATTCAAAAATGGAACACATACACATGGAAGTAAATGTTATTCTCCCTGATTTATTTGTTTGTTGCTGCTGCTAGCCTCGTTGCCGATTTAGGTTTATCAAGGACATAAAGACGTTAACATTGTACGAAGGAGTGGCTTTCAAAAGTTTACCAAGGGCGAACAGTATCTTAGAAGATAGCACATTTTTCGTGGTTAAATAGAATCCACAACCACCTGTTATTGGATAAACATGTTTGAACGACTTTGTAAAAGCATCGAAGAGAGCCTAGATACAATTGAAAAGTACGAAATCACTAGAAACGTGAGGTTTGCTGTTTACAAGTCACCGAAAAATTTCGGCACAACAAGTATGTCGTTTTTATTATAGTTTTTTATGCATTTTCATTAAAAGGAAACGGTTCTTTTAAAGGAAATGTGGAATAAAACACGCGATGTAAAGCGCTTTTGTTTGTAAACAAAACTGTCATCTGAAGTTAGTAGTAAAACTCAATGTTGTAAACATTTGCTAAGAGGAAAAAACGACCAACTTGTTACAGCATTGCAAATTTAAAATGCAATTAGATTTTAGGACCGGCCGCAATAGCTCAATTTGTAGAGCGTCGGGTTTGCGGATCGGGAGGTCGTGGGTTCGAACCCCGGCCGAGTCCTACCAAAGACTTTAAAGTTGGTAGTAGTGGCTTCCCTCCTAACGCTCGGGGCAAGGGGACAGCATTACGCCTGACTATTCGGTGTCTATATAATGGACCGGCCGGGTTCAGTCCCTGTGCACCTCATAAGTGCACTTGTGCTATAATGATAGAAATGTCGCTGCACAGTAACGGCAAAAATGCCGGCAATCTAATCTAATCTAGATTTTAGGAACTTTATGGACTGTATTCAAAATAACTTAAGTTTATATTCAACTGTTTAAAGTTAAATTTAAACACCATTCACAAATATAATTGTGAATTCATTTTTTAAGAAAATCCCATGATAACACAGATGTGTACAACTGTACCTTTCTTTTGAATGGTAGATATCAATCGGGTTCAAAGAGTGTTATGGAAGGATAACCCATCGGTGGGGCTGGGTCGACAAAGCTTCAATGGAGTTCCATTTGCGGTGTTATGCAGAAAGGTCTTAGATTGCCAGTTTGGGGTCGACAGAAAAAAAAAATCAAAAGATACTAGAAGGAAACAGGTAATTATTAAATATACGATTATCAGTATGTATAGATTTTTTTATGAGTGGTGTGTAATATTTTCAGTGTTAGGTTTTGAATATTAGATCGGGCGAGCGCCCATTGCCGATAACTGCTTACTGAATTTAATATATACTCAGCTGTGGATGAGTCGAAGGCGGTATTGTTAGAAATCATGTATAGCTGTGTATAAGGATTTAACGAATACAGAGCTAGTCTTTACTTTTAAGTGTTTGAATATTTGGCAAGCGGATTACGTTATCTAATTTAAAGTTGGTTAAAACTTACAATGACTGGTAACCTAACCAATGTGGTAAATGTGTTTATACAAAATGTTTTACTATTGTACTGACCCTAATCGTATTTTACCAGTAGAATGCGAAGTCTGTGTATATTTTAACCAGTGTTTAAAATTGGCTGCGAGTAGATGGGTTGCTTTGTGTTTAGAAATACATATCAGCGACACAATTATGGTCATTGTAGCGACGTCAAGCTAGTTATTGGTGGAGGAAGACCTTTGGATAGAACCACCGGCCTACCGCAGGTCAGCTGGAAAACCTCCACACAATAAGGCACTCCCCCGACCGGGTCGCATCGATAGGAACTCGAAAACATGCGGTGGAGAGCTAAGGGGTTTCAAGTCGGTCGATCTAACCGCTCAGCCACATGGGCCTACTACCATGCTAGTAGAAAGAAGTTTCATTTAGCCAGCTGGCCGACTATCTACACAAAGCTGAGATATGAATCGCTAATAATATGATATCGTATATGGACTGCACACTGTAATTTGCACTATGCTTGTTTGCTTAGCATTCTTCCTAGCTCGTGATAAAAACCAGTTAATTGATCTGTTATATATCCTGTACATATGTATCAACTTAAATGTGGTCATTAGACTTTGCATTTGAACTATGTAACGAAATATTTCAAATTCGAACCGACCGCATATCACGAAACTTTTTCAATGAAATCCTTCAAAATCTTCTTTTTACGTTAACTGATAATGATAAATGGTTTTCCGACTGGTTTAAGCGAAGTGTTTTTCTGAGTATTTTTAGCTGAAAATTATTGTGTTGCTTTTTATTGGCTTGCAGAATGATTTTTGTGGCTATGCGTATTTTAAGCCCATTAAAACTTAACACATCTATATACGTAGGTAGAACGGTAAACATTAAGCACATACATTTTAAGTTTGATGTTTTTATTGCAAACCCTGTTATTGCAAATACTGTTGGCGTCGTCGCCATTTTTTTGCAATAATATCAGCAATTGCAACAATTTTTGCAAACGTTGTTGTTGAGGGTCAATATGCCTCAAGACTTCTTTACGACCATTTTCTAACACGCTTATTATCGAATATGGATATTTTACCTGAAATTCGCCCTAAAGTAAATTTTTCACGTTTAATTCGGGTCAGATAAATTTTCTTTCCAAACTTAATCTTCACAAAATGATGCTGATAACTGGTTTTATGACCGTTTTAAGTGATAAAAGTGACCTTTTTCAGCTGAAAACGGATGTTTTTCTAGGACATGAAAAGTTACGTTTGTGCCTATGTGTATCTTTAAGGTCAATAAAACTTAAGTTTTAACACTTTAAAAAAGTAACACATCTATATTAATACAAGTGTATACATCAAAACATTTATTTGAACTTTGATTTGTATTGCAAACACTGTTATTGCAAACGCAGGGAATTATTGCAAAAGCGGTTGCTACAAAGCATGTCTTTATGTCTTTTTTTTTTTTTAAAGTATAACACTTTGTAGATCTGCCTGCAAGAAAACACCTGTATGACCAACCAAAAGAATGAAGGTAGCACACAACATATATATAAAACGTGTTTCACATTTGGTGACCCCGGTGTAAGGACACATTGTATTCAACACATCATGGTTAAGGAGAGCACACACTTTTCCATACCTTCGAATCACAAGGCAGTAAGACTTCTAGAAAACGTAACGTATTTGGCACATGTTTAAGGACCCCGATTGGCTAGCAATCATTCCAATATTATTGGCATTGGTTTAAATCAAACAAAAAGTGTCCGTTTCAATTTTTATCGTCACCCAATTAAAAGAGTAGTGGTGAATATAGGAATATGCTTTTCTTGCAATTTTTTTTGAAACCTTGCACAGTACTGAAAGAAAATTTTTGTCATTAAAATAAAAATATTTATATAAATATTTTGGAGAAACGCTATCAGATTATGAGCACAAGTCCATATGTACGTTTAGCTTGGCCGGTTTCATGTAGTGGGGACGCCTTTATCCGTTTTTAAGAAGTAAGATTCCTGGCTTCGGTCATTTTTCGTGTCGACCTTTAACTACGTACTTAAAACTTAAATACATTGAACTGTTCTTAATAGATTAGTACACAATTCATGATATCACTTATTTACCATTCAAACTGACTGCTACCAGTTCATAGTATCACTTATTTACCATTCAAACTGACTGCTACCAGTTGGTATATTATAAGCATCTTTCGACAGCCATTGTTTAGCTATTTGTTATTTGTTATTTGGGTTTAATGTCGCGTCAACACATTATGGTCATTTTGCGACACCCTACAGAGACGGGCAATCGGATACAGAGAAACCCGGGCTCATATGTCCCTACTCTTTTTCGATAGAGCTCTCTGGTTCTTTTACATGCCCAGTGTAAAGCACTGATACATGGGACCTCGGTTTTTCTCCGAAGGACTTGGTCCGGCGGGGGATCGAACTCACGACCCCTGGATTCGTAGTCAAGCGCGTTACCTTTAGCTATTTGTGGTGCGAAATAAATACTGAAGTCTCCATTTGATACTGTGATAAAGCTATCCGATAAAAGAATAGGCAGTAGAAATATACCGTCTTATATGATTTCAAAGAGTTATTTATAAAGCGGTTTATTTAAAAACCACTATTAATGCTGTGCAATTTACTTTGAATATTCAGAGAACAGACGAGCCTTCACAGACTGAAAAAAATAAAATCGAGCAGGTCATCTTGACGACTCTATCAGAAGTCAATTTCACCAGAATTTTTGTTGTGGCTATTGACGATGTTCATTCGGTTCATCCAACAGAAGAGGTATTTGTTTTGGGGGTCAAACTAAGCTTACTTATCATGAATGGTCGTGTTGTTGATGGTGGTGATACAGAGATTAACAATAAACATTATAATGAGTAGGCATGTATTGATGGTTGTGTAAATGGCGTGTTGATGCTGATGTTGATGTTGTTGTTGTTAATAATGATGCTGCTGTTGCTGCTATTGTTGATAATGTTAATGGTCACGATGATCAAAGTTCATAATGGTCATAATGAGGATGTTTATGATAATGCAGATGATGAAGATGTGGTTGTGGAAAATAGTGATGTGATGCCTCTGAGGATGATGATCAATATGATGATGGTGATGAATATGATGAATAAAATGATGATGCATATGATGAATATGAGTATGATGAATATGAGTATGATGATGATAATGATGATGATGATGATGATGATGGTGCTCATAATGATGATGATGATGTTGATGATGATAATGATGGTGATGATACTGCTCCTGCTGATAATGATGATGTTGATGATTTGATTATTTGATGTTTTGATGAAGATGTGGACGAGAAGTAGTAGTAGTAGTAGTAGTGGTGGTGGTGGTGGTGGTTTAATGGTTTAATACAAAGGTTAACATTGCAGTGTGGTCCCCAGCCTATCGACCACCGTGTTGGAGAAAAAATTAAAGAGCTTGCTATTGAAGGGGTCAGAAACACTAGGGAAATAGCAACGCACATACGGTTGTTTAGCAACACCTGCATTGAATCCGTTCATCCCGAAAATAGGCGGTTCTTTCCAAATGCCAAATCAATACGGAATAAAGTATACTCGACGGTTGGTATACCAATGTCTTGCGATCAGGACAAGTTAGAAAGTCTAGTAAGTATTTTCTCGTAAAATTGAAAGTAGACTAAGACATAATCAATTTTGAAAATTGCTTATGTCAATTATTATTTAAATAAGAAAATGCATAAGCAATATATAATACACATGTACATATTATTAGCTGCTTTAAAAATATATTATCTGCGTTCATGCTTCATAGTCCGACAAATTGCAACACAGTGATGTCTGTTGTAGTTTCTTCAGTCGGAAATAATTCTTACGATTCCTAACAACTTACAGAAAGCAACACATTTGGCGCAAAATTTTACAATATTATGCATTAAACATTAAGTATCTATTTACTTTTTGAACAAAGCGAAAACTAGCAATTTTTATAATGTGAATGAATGCGGAATTGGGGCAATGGTCGTTTGTTTACATTTGTGAAAAATGTAATAAATATTTCTCAGGATATTTTGGTTGATGTTTGTTTAAGGTCCATCATTGGAAAAGAGACCACCCAGATGATGCACTTCACTATAGACAGAAAACCAGCAACAGTGACGGAGAAGTAAGTTTATTGCGGCATTTTTCTTATAAGAACATGGACACACTCTACATGTTTTAGTTACTATGATGGGAAAAAAGTAATGCATATAGACCTTCTGTGGTTCGCGGTTATACTGTATTTGTTTGACTTATGGTGTATCACAACAGTATAATAGTCAACATATGTTTAAGAATGAGTATTTGTTTATCATGGCACACATTTATGAATATCCCCATAACGTCATCTGGTCTATCAGAAGTATTTGAAGATAGTTATAAATTGTGCTATTGACTTGTGTTTTTTCTTGCTCGGAATATTATTCCTAATTAAATTATTCAACTTGTTTTGATGTAAGCATGTATGCCCCTGGTATATATATATATATATACACTGACAGAAAATTTAAGGTACGATTAAATCAAACAATCCGAGATTCATTTTTGTAACAAACGCAAGTACGTAGTTATACGTGAATGTGGTTAATAATCATTCATTAAGATTACACATAACTATATCTGAAATGTTGCTGTCAATGCAAATGTGGTTTTTCATTGAAGATAAAAACAGAAGTACTATAATGTATGGTTTAGCATTAAAACACTTGTTAACTTGTATTTAAAAAAAAATAAGAGGAGACGAAAAAAATAGTTCTAAACATATTCAGATTATGCACTTTGTTCTAGAACAGAATAATTGAGCAAAAACTGAAAAAAGCATGTCAGGTCTATGGTCTTTGCGCAGAAACATCAAATCCCTTAAACTTTTTTCAAAGGAAATTTTAAGAATATTGCATCTTCTTTTTACTTTGGGATTTAGTGTGCTCCATCTGAAAATTTGTCAGGTGGGAGGGGGCTTCTTCGACAGTAATTTTCTTATCATATGCACTGTTGTGTCGCTACAATGTTTTTTTTTTCAAAAACAAAACAATACAAACTACTTTCAAATATCAAGGGACACAATGCGAAGCATTCCTAGACAAAATGTTCAAAACGTAAAAAAAAACACACTTTTCTGTACAATCGGTCGTTCGTGATACTATGGAATAATGACCGAGCCTTATTGGTTTTTCAAGGTTTTCCGAAGGAAAAATCCTGGTTATAAGATTGGGAACGTCGGCGGGCGGCGGGCGGGCGTTAACAATTCCTTCTGTGCGCAACTCCTGTTACGTTTCTCAACAAATTTCAACGAAACTTTCACAGAAGTATTGTCATGGAGTGCCCTGATGCGTATTGTCGGGATTTGACCACAGGGTCGAGGTCAGGGTCAATGTTGCTAAAACAGAAATTAAGATTCCACTTAATAACTTGAGTTTGCTTTGGCCTATTGGTACAAGTTCGATTTGTATATTTATGTTTGATATCATGTACTCTTTAAAACACATTTTTACTATACATTTCAAAAGTGTTTTTGTGTTGTTTTTTTTATTCAAGAACCTTAGATTTCTAGATCCGCCACTACTGACTTAATAAAACACATTTGCGCTCGGCCATCAGTCTGGAAAATGAAAACTTGGTTTTGTGACAGTTTCGTGTCACTTGTTTTTACCTTTAAACTGCTATTTTCTGAGAAGCTCTTAATTTGTATTTATTTTAAATCCTACATCTAAATCACTTTTTAAGGTTACATTGAGATCACTATCTAAATACATATAAACTTAAATTACTATCTGAAAGATTCATCAGAGCTGTACTCTGATTGTATAATAATACATGAAAATGGTTGAGCTCTTACAATAAGAAATTAACTTTAAATTTGCGTGATACATCTTATATATCACGGTTTCGAGATTGGTGCCTGTTAAATTTATAACGAAGCATATACGACAAAACGTAAGACATTGTTGACACTTGTTAAATTTGTATGTAATTTGTTTACATTTTGTGAAGTGGTGGCTTTGCTCAGAACACGTAAATGTAGATTTTTAATACATTTAATATTTCATTTCAGACTGTGACAAACAAAAATTAAACACACTTGGTAGACTATGTTTATCAAAAATGGGTAGGAAAAGTTAAAGGAAAATATTTTCTATATTTTGACAATAAAATATCGTTTATTTTGTCAACAAAGAGTGCTTCTTTGTTTATGAGGTAGCATATTGCTTGTGTTGGAATTACATTTTGATTTTTTCGCAGCATTGTCAACGGTGGGTTTATATGAAAAACGTGTTTACAACTTTGACATTTAGGTTGTGATTATGGAATCCAAGACCAGTAAATGAAAGGTTATATGCAACCTTCCGTCTACATCGGCGCCATAAATATTTACTTTTCAATTTAATATTTCAGACCAGCACAAGTTTTCTTCTTATGTACCAGTCCAAACATCAAAGACGGCTGTTGAGTCGATATGGAAGTATTGTGTATCTAGACAGCACGTACAGGACAACAGTGTATGAGCTACCTGTCTTCATGATGGCTGTTAAAACTAATCTTGACTATCACAATGTTGGTGTTTTCATAGTTGAGAATGAATCCATTAAATCCATAGCTGAGTGTTTGGAACTGTTCAAGTCTCCAGAGTGGACGCCTCGTATTTTCATAACAGACTTCGATGAATCTGAGATTGGAGCACTAGAGCTGACCTTTAAAGGTGCGATTGTTGGTAAGTATGCTTTATGCGTGTAAATTAAGTGAACTATTTGTTAGTAATGCTATGATGACAAATTATTTATCCTTTGATGTTATAGTAATAATTTCATACAGTCACACGAATTAATTAAATACTTTTATATCAATAATAACAAGTCATGGTTTATCTAAATTTGCAAATACAAGTATACACATTTTGAGACAATAACGTTTTCCCGTATACATTATCAACACGTGCACACCCCCCCCCCCCCCACAAAAACACACATAATGCTTATTGTTATATGACAAAATTTTACTAAAGAATATGCCATCTTCTCATTCAGTTTCAATTAGAAGAAAAGTTAGCGTGTGCGTAAATAAAACACAAGCGAAAAACATTTCTTTAAACTTTTTTTCTAACAGACAGAATGACATATATGATAACTTCTGATTTTTTCGTTACTGTGTTAAAATGTGACATTCATTCTGTTCGTGTAGGGTGCACGGTTTTGCTCTGCGCCTTTCACCGAGAGCAATCGTGGTCACGGTGGGCGCGGCGACACGGCAATGGTGTTGTCCAACCAGAGATTGTACTGTCTTTGCTCCGGAACCTGGCAAATGCAAAAAATAAAGCCGTGTTTGACAATAAGATTCTGACAGAAAGCACAGAATGGGTAAATAACCCTAAACTAGGGCAATACATCATATGGACCTGGCTTCCAGTGAAAGAGGTAATTGAGGGTTGTTCCAATTGAATTTGAAACTTAACTATGTTCGAAAATACATACCCCGTAAAGACGTAACTACAACTCGTAAAAGGTTTTGATACGAAAACTGTAAGAAGAAAACGTTTTAACTATGCATAATGATATTAAAGTGTCAGTACGCACGAATGCAAATGCACGGTCTTGTACACAATACCAAGCCTACCGCACTCCCACCTGCTGACGCACAGATATTCGCACAATAAAGGGTTATTACAGCTTGTTGTTTTTTTAATCTCTTTGTATCTGTGAGATTTAAAAATACATTTCCATTAAAAGAAATATCGACAAAAAGGATTAAAAGAGTATCAAAAGAAATAACTTACCAATCAGTAACCTGATTTTAATGTTTCCTCAACAGAAATGGAGCAGAGCATTCCGTCCACCTAGTGTACCAGGGTACCTCTGTACCACAAATGGGTTAGAACGGTCTCATAGAGTTTTGAAGGAGCAGTTTCTGGATAAAAACTCAGTCAGCAGTGTTACTCGGCTGGTAACGGTGCTGCTGCATGAATTTTTCCCACAAAGATACCAGAGGTAAATATCAGAAGACGTTTAAATATTCTGTTAATTTAAGAATATATTTAGCATCAAGATTTATGTTTGACTAAGAGTATAGTATCTTACTCTTGTTAGGATTGAACAACAATTGCAATACAATGAAATGCTGACAAGTTAACGTAAAATAGAGGAACAGAAAATTCGCATCTAGTTATTGCTTGAAACTGTAATAGGGTAAAACTGTAATAATATAAATTTAAACTAAGCTAAATGAAATTTAACCAAAAAAGTCTTAAAGCTTTAGGACTATAAAAACTTTAATAAAACGTACGAATCACCTAATGGTGTCTTGGAAAAGTTTGAACCAAACGTGTGTGTTCCAACTATTTTATATGTTATTTTTACCCAAAGGATCCCATACAATTTTGTATACTGATGTGCTACATCTGTGAACGCCACAGTTGTAACTTCTAACGGGTTCTTTTAATCCGAGCCTCGCTTCGGTTTCTTTTTTTATTATCAATTTAAGTCACGTGTACTGACAGATTTGAAAAAAATGACTTATTAGGATTTTTCGCCGGTGGAACTTACAAACTGAATCGATGTAAAGGTTTTGCTCAAAGTTTGTGTGTTAGGGTGTGTTTATTTTATTTTTATTGGGCACACTTTTTAGCACATCCTTTATACTAACAGAAAAGAAGTCGATGCACTTCTTTAACATAACCTGTATAAAATTGCAGATACGAACAGCTAAATCGGTCAATAGATGACACCTACCGAAGGTACAGCGCTCAGGTCCCGCCATTTCTACACAAACGTCCAAGAGCTTTCATACGGCATTGTATGGAGAGGATGGAAAGGGCCAAAGACATTAGGAGGTGTGTTTATTCTAAATTTATATATAGTCTATTTAAAACTACTTATACTACATCTATAATTATTTTAATTATTTATTATTATAATTATTATTATTGTTATTATTATTTTTATTATTATTATTATTATTATTATTATTATTATCATCATCATCATTATCATCATCATCATCATCATCATCATCATCATCATCATTATTGATCATGAGTATGATGATGATGATAATTTCTCGAAGCCGCGTATCTCCAGCTAGACATTTCTAAAGTGCAACAAAGGTAAACAATGTGCATTTTTTAAAAATACAGCAGATATTTCTTACCAGAAAATATTATCAATATGAAGGCAATTTCTTCCTTTTAAAAGAGTCGACGCCTTTCAACCAGTATCAAAGTGTATGATTCACTTTATTTTGAGCAAAATATGTCTATAATGATGTATAATTTAACAAATAAATTCGAATCATAATGTATCTTACAATACTACGTTTTCAGTTTGCCTGTCAACACGGCTGCCAAAACGTTCTCGCTGCAAGGACTTTCGTCGACCTACAAGGTCTGCTTAGGCAATAACATTGAACCCCCCATCTGCAGCTGAGAGGACTGGTCATACTTTCACATGCCGTGCAAACACATGTTTGTATGCCTAACCCAGAAGGGAAACATCATGTGGGACGAACTGTCTTCATTATACCGAATGTCAACCGGACACATGTTAGATGAAAGTGTAACTGGTAAAACGCTAACTAGCTATTTTCTAATTAACACAAAAATCTCAATGTAAACACGTATTACCATTTAACATCCCTTGTTAAAGATGAAAAAGTAATTATTTTAATCCGTGTGTAACCAGATGAAGGGAGAAGAGTTTGGATATGAATGATCTAGCAATTTGTATTCCTTTCTTCGATGATTGAACACAATACTTTGTGGGTCTGGCCGTGGAGTAAGATAGCATTTAAATAGCGGACGGTGTATAAACCAGATCTTAAGCGATAGTTTATCTGTTCCTACAATCAATACACTTCATTCCGCCTTTAAATATTTATTTGTATAAAATAAAAATAAAATATTTTAGATGTCCAAGACGTGACTGAAACTAGCCAGGCGGATGCTAGAGTCCAACAAGTGACTGAAACGAGCCAGACGGATGCTAGAGTCCAACAAGTGACTGAAACGAGCCAGTCGGATGCTGCTAGAGTCCAACAAGTGACTGAAACAGGCCAGTCGGATGCTGCTAGAGTCCAACAAGTGACTGAAACAGGCCAGTCGGATGCTGCTAGAGCCCAAGATGTGACTGAAACGAGCCAGACGGATGATAGAGTCCAACAAGTGACTGAAACGAGCCAGTCGGATGCTAGAGTCCAACACGTGACTGAAACGAGCCAGTCGGATACTGCTAGAGCCCAAGATGTGACTGAAACGAGCCAGTCGGATGCTGCTAGAGTCCAACAAGTGACTGAAACAGGCCAGTCGGATGCTGCTAGAGTCCAAAAAGTGACTGAAACAGGCCAGTCGGATGCTGCTAGAGCCCAAGATGTGACTGAAACGAGCCAGTCGGATGCTGCTAGAGCCCAAGATGTGACTGAAACGAGCCAGTCGGATGCTGCTAGAGGCCAAGATGTGACTGAAACGAGCCAGTCGGATGCTGCTAGAGCCCAAGATGTGACTGAAACGAGCCAGTCGGATGCTGTTAGAGTACAAGACGGAACCAGCCAGTCTTTGCCTTACGGTACATGCATGTTTTGTGCACTACCTTTGTATTTATCCTAAGTATCACATCAATAAAAGGATAAAATCATGTGGAGATTAAGTAGAACAGAAGATAACATACATGTACATGTTTTCGATTTGTAAAAAGTACGACATCTTAATTAAAATCTACAGAAAAAGTAACAGTACTGTGAAAAAAACATGACAGGACAAATCGTTGTATTGCATAACCGTTGTAAAAATACAATATGAGTCAGTGTTTGCTTAATAATGGGAACAAAGGAACATGGCAGTGTTATAGCTTTACATATGTTCGTAAGTCATAGACTGTTGAAAGTCTATGTTGTATTCCATCATGTAAACATGCTAAATGTTACATGCTTAGTCATTATTTTCCCTATCATGATGCTATGAACGTATCTTGTCTCTTGCTGTTATATTTAAGAAAGCGTGTTATCTTGATATTTTCATTATTGTTAAGTCAAATTCGTTGGTAAAATACATAGTGTTCGTATTGTTAATTATATGAACGAGTTCAATGGTTATACAGTTTTAATACGTTTGATTTGTTGCTTTTAAATATTACTTTTCTTTCAACGCCATCTTGATGCATCTACCGCTCGACCTATGACCCATGGTTCAACCAATCAAACTATAATTTTAAATAACTTATTGCACTTTTATTTAAATTCATAATTTGCTTCCGTGATACGCTTTAAATCATTGTGGGACGGTTAAAGTCACTGAATTGAAACCACTCAGTCCTCCACCGCGTGGGTTCGAGCCCCGGTCTGGTCAGGGACTTTATGGTGAAATTGTCCATCTGACCTGTGTGGTGCGCTGGTGGTTTCACCCAGACATATGTATTTGATCTTTCTCCACCAATTACTAGATAGACGTCGTTAAAATGACCATAATTGTGTCGCTTCGATGTATTTCTAAAACATTGACTACGTCTGATAATATACCACTTCGATATTTTAACTAAGCCCCATGCCTTTCGTATTAATTGATTTTATCACTCATTCTTCGAATTTCGTATTCAACAAAACTACCTTGTCCTCTAATGGAAACAAGTCTGCTGTTACTTTCTTTTACCAAACTGGTGTTAGCTATATATATAAATATATGGCACAGACAACCAAGAAAAATATATTTGCTTACTACGATTATTCGTATGCTACGAATATCGGTAAATGAAATGCTTATAACTCATTCTTGAGGTTGAATCCAGACAATTTTCTAATTTCAGTGGGAACCAAACTCATATCAGGGCTTCAAGCTCAATGTCGTGAAAAGGCAAGGCGGATCAATGAGGCTATGTATTCGCTTTCGGATGTGGGAATGCTAAAGGATATATCAAATGCGTTAGACAGTCTGTTGACAAGCATTTCCAAGTTTCATCCTTGCCTCGACCTTTCAAGTTCCGTGCCATTGAAACGGCGGCGATGCAAGACTCTCATAGCATCCAGATCAGGCGTCAAATCTTCCCAGATTAGAAGATTTCGAGATCCAATGAAAGGTATATATAGTAAAGATTATTAAGTAAACAACTGACAACTCTTTGACGTACTATTGGCTTTTCTATTTTCTAAACTAACTGTGTTTTTAATATTAAATTGTAAAGAAAGCATGTTTGTAGACTGTTACAATGGTTGAACGTTAAAATAATTGGATATATTTATTACATTTATTTATTTATTTTTTCACTAATTAATCATACATAGGATGATACCTATGACATCATTAAATTCACAAGAATTCTCTATAAATACATATTTAATAGGAAAGTTTAAAAGCCCTATAAGAAATTAACACGTAAATCAAAATTCGACTTAGAAAACGACTAAATAACACAAATAAAGATGTAAATGTTATACAACCACTGCTGAAAAATATAACATGCATAGAGAAAAACTGAAAGTTATCACATTTGAATGGTCTTTCGGCAAAGGCGCCAATAATTAAGGTCGGCATATACTACGCAATATTTTGACTTTTATTTGTTTTAAGACATTCCCGACCTAGAGTCATGGAAAGAAACGCCTACAGAAGCGCTGCCAAGGTAAACTAAATACATATTTTTTATTTTATTATCTTTTTAGTCTAGAGTCCCGTGACTTGTCGGTCGATCATCGACTATGGTCATTCGTTGGCACGTTGTGCGTGTTTAACCATAACTAAACGTGACGATTTAGTGGAAAGGCAAACCCTGTGACTTAGGTTTTCACCTCTTGGTACCAAACACAGCAGCCCTTCAGTAGTGGTGTGACGTAACTTGCACAAGTTGATCGTGATGCATGCACGTGTTTAGAAATTTGCGAAGAAGATCACATGCTTTGTTTTGTTCCTGAACATGGTAGTTTAGTTTTTGGTTTATAATTTATTTCAACAAAACCCTACAGAACATCAACATTCAAGGCTTCGATGTAACAAAACTCGGATGTTTGGTCTTACGTGTAACTCTTTCGCAAGATGCGTTGGTCAGATATTATATATTCGAAGTGTGCCTGAAACATATATCAATAGACTAATTGACTAAATGACTATTTATGCACTGTTTGATATTCTGTATACATTTTTTTCAGAAGTGCCAGCAGAGCAGGGAAGTCAAGAAAAATCTCTCAACAAAAGTAATAAGATAATTTTTACATAGTTTTATATGAAACAATTGTTTAGCAAATGTTTCGGTTTAAATTGATAATTGATTTTCAAATAACACGATGAGCATAGTTAAATGTTAAGATAGCATTTAGTATAGCATACGTCAGAAATGCATCTTTTATAAATACCTATCTATAACAAACCCTGTGAGACTGGTGAAATAAATATAATTATATATTATTTCTTTTTCTTATATGCCTTTTATGTCTATATGAATTAAAGATTTATGTTTAATTTTCAACAAATTGACAGTTTTGTTTTCGTTTTGTTAGTCCTAGATGGTCTATGGAACAAGCCTTCCTCATCGAAAAGTTCAGTGGTTGCCACAGTAAAAGGATTTGCACTAACAGAAGACTCCTTTAGAGGTCTACAAGAATGTCTATCAGATGAGGTATTGGTAATTTTATTAGTTGTAGTTATAAGCTTATTCAACATGCTTGTGGTGTGTGCGGCTTTTAGTAATGTTAGTTTGTCCTCCATCACGCTTCTTGCGTTTTCATTGCTTAAAACGAGGTCATGTGTTGACCCACTAATTGTATATGTAGGGTCGGAATAACATCCATATCAGGTCAGTGAAACCTACAATACTCCACTCACCTGGTTTCGTCTATTATAGAACATGGATTTGAAAATAAAAATGCACTTAATGAAATGGGAAAGTGGTCGATGACACAAATTCTGCTGGTGCCTCACCCCCTATGGAAACTACTGCCCCCTATTTTTCAATGTAGGGTCAGGAACAAACTCAATAATTTATAATTTACCCTGTTAAAATCTTGTACATAAGTAAATAAATAAAATAAATACATATATTTATTATAAATATGACCACCTGTCATTTGTATTTACTATAATAAGCAATATTATATTTTTTATCAATGTATTATGTAAATTTTGTCTGGCTAAGTGCAGTGTTAACATACAGATTTTACACACTTTCTGTTGCAGGTGATTGACGCCGTTCTTTCTCAGCTTGTTGGTGACAAGTACCTTCATATAAGCTTTGTCGTTGCGACCGCAATATTCCAAGACCCGAAAGTCCACCAACACTTCCTCCTCGAAGTAAGTTTGTTAATACATTGAAAACTGTTATGGCGTAAATCATGTACCAGTCGTTAAAATTTCGTGTATGCACCAAGAAATGTGATTCTATTTTCAGCAACAATAATCTTGACCTTGACCACAGCCTCTGGGTAGCAATCCTAAGCTACCTCTTGATATAAGCTACCCACCCAGCAAGTTTTGGTATCAATAGGCCAAAGCAAACTCAAGTTATTGAGCGGAAACCAAAAGTTGACGCATTGACGCATTCAGTATACAATAACTAGTTTTTGTTGAAAACCTGGTTAACAAAACATAACGCAGCAGAAGTCCCAAAATATCAGAATTTCTTCCCTCTAATGCTTGTATATATTATACATGTATAGGTGTAAATAGCAAAACCATAACTCAGAAGCGACTACCTTTTTTCGTTTTAGCAAACAGACATTTACACGTACGAGAGATGTGTGTGTGCTATAAATGTTGCCGGGATCCACTGGGTACTAATGGTATGTACAGTTATAGTATTTGACGAACGCCTGTCGTATAATGCATGTTTATCATATACATGTACATATAAGCTATATGTCACAAAAGCAATCAATTCAATCAATACGACTATAATGTGCAATGAACATTGTCTATATGGAGCAAAATTTTAGTAATTTTTCGGTACGTTAGCATTTCCTGCTATTCCTGCTATTTTCTTTCTGATTCTTAGAGGAGGTATGACGAAGTATGAAAGTTGAAACTGTTATACACTTTTTAACAGTTTATCATGTGACCTATGTGTGGTAAATTGAATCACTCTTTTTAATAAAGATCGCGTTGCCAAAGGAGCGGAAGTTAGTTTATTTCGACTCAATGGGTGAAATGCCTTTGTCGATGAGCAAAATGCTTCGCAACTGGTCGTAAATTAATAGTTATAAGTTCTGTTGGTTTTCCGTTAATTGTTTACAGTTTCCGTTTCTGTTAGTCTTTGATAGGCTGCTTTAAGATATAGATAATAATGTTTATTTGCGTCGGCTTCTCTGTTTCAGAAGTTACTTGTTTAATATGCTAGTTTACATGTTTCCGCAGCAGATATGCTGCAATTAAATGCATATGACTTATTGCTTAAGGCTACCAATGTTTTTTGCTTTATTTTTCTTGTTTTAATGTATTCTGAATAAAAAATTACAATTAAGTTCAAACGTAACACAATTTTATTCATATTATAACAAATCGAATGTATATGAATGAAAATGCTATTCAAAGCAAGTATTGTATTATTATATTATGATATAATAATATTGGTTATAATATATTTCTAAACAACAGATGAATTACTCGAAATAAGTATTATGTTTAAAATAGTGACATTTTAAATCATACTATGATAGTAGTAACATGAAGTTTAAGTTTCATCATAGTATTCAGAGGTACTAGACCAACCAAGGTTGCACTTTTGTATTGCCTTACATTCTTACAATTTGCCCAAGCTTAGATCGGTTCTAGACCATTTAGAGAAAATATTATTAGACAAAGTATGCGCTAGTTTCTAACATAAGATGTTGTTGTCTTAAGTTGAAACAACTCTCCCAAACATTCAATACATCATCGCTTTTGTGTATAGTGCGACGCTTCATTGTACAAATTTTGTGATTAAACATAATTAAATTATTTATTTTACTCTGATATTTTCCATACAGATATCAGTATTGTATAAATTGTGCTCGAAATTTGAACGTCAGGTCCTGAGCCTTCTAAGTGTCAGCACTATTTTCTACTCCCCAGTATCATGTTATCTGATACTATGAAATGACTCTTAAACAAATCCTTCTCTTTTAGTGCCTTTTTAGCTAAGCAAGCTCAGGCAGGTATAGACACGTCTTTGCACAAATGGGAAATTACCAGTCAGCCTCATGCCAGACAGCAAGACAGTACTTCATGTGGAGTGTTTGTGATTAAAGTAAGTGTAATAATATTATGACAAGATACTATGGGAGATAAGTCACATATTTTACCGTGACAAGTACTAATGACATACATAAGCAGCTCGATGAGACAGTACACAGAAGTATAGCATACCCAACAGGTACTGCCTTGGAAAGGATAAGGTAGATAAAAAAAAACTGACCAATTTAAAAAAAAACTTTCCCCTATCGATGGCATCAATTAAGAAAACATAAGGACGTTATTTGAAGCAGTATTTACAGTTTGCATTCGGTAAAGAGAGCAACAGCGATATGATTAGAAATATCGAAAATATATTTTCTTGAACCACATAAAACCAAAATGTACGAGTCGTACAGTTAAGTACAATGTCCTACGTACTTAAAACACAATATACATTGCAATCCTTATCGGATGTAAAACAATACACCATTGGTTAAATCGGTGGGACTTTTTAAGTCTCCGACAGTGTTTATTCGGTTAAATGTGACTAGGAAAATGTGATAAGGTCCATGAAAAGTTAACAATCATGTTAACTATAACTTGATCAACAAAAAGTTGTTGCCATAACCATGTAAATGTAATAACAATACCGACGTAAACAACAACTAAAAACATTACTTTCTGGAAACTGTAAATGGTAAAAGGACGAACTATATTGCTTAAAATTGGACGTTGAAGCTAAGGTTCGCACTTCTGAAGCTTTCTATTTCCGGAAACGAGAAGTTTAAATGAAAATATCACATCAATGTGATGCATCTTACAGTAAGCAAATATGTGGGTTAATTTATAACATAAATAACGGACTCTTGTTATACAGACAAAATGCACGATGTAATTGTTCTTTAATACCAATATAATTATATTAATCTTCAAAAAAGATAAATTTTGCTATACAGTTTATGTTTTCTGTTTTTACTTTTTAGTTCGCAGAAAACTACCTACTAGGGGTACCAAACAACTTTAAAACAGACCAGATCAGCATGCTAGAAGAAAGACGCAGAATAGGGATCGCCCCCCTGAAGGCGGGAAACACTTCGGCACTGGTTGTGAGTAGCGTACTTAAATGACTACAAGTCTATCCAGATAAAATAGTTTGCTAAGGATAGTTACAATTACTCCGCAGTAAAGCAAATTACAAGAGCCTCGCATTTAACATGGCTGTGGTTCTACCCAGATATATGTCTGGGGTCTTCCTTCAATAATAACAAGCTAGACGCCGCTATAAAAACCATAATTGTGTCGCTGCGATGTACTTCTAAAGCCGAATCTAAAAAAATACAGTGACAGTGATCATTAGAAAGCGAGAAGGAGAGTCCTCAGAAGCACCTGTAAAGTTTACGCTTTCAGAAAGTACAGGTTCTAGATTGTACATTGTGTCACTAACATCAGAACAGATTACTACACATTTGATCACTTTCTTTGCTACAGTATTTTCATATAAAATCATAATTATTTATCTTTTCAGGAATCGCAACCTAAAATGCGCCTTCGATTGAACAGAAAACAGGTACTTACACTAGCACAACTAACTTTGGTTGAATATTTAAGCTACATGTACTTCCTAATTTTTAATAATGTTTAGACTCGCTCGCTCTTTGAATCATTATGTTTTATTCAAAAAGTATAAATCCAATACACTCTTACTTAAAAGATCAATCCTGTATGAATATAATTTTAAATAGTACCGTAAGTCCAATTACCTCTTTAAGTGGTTTGAGACATAAACAACCCTTGTGGTGTGCTTTAACACGTAAATACTGCCTATAAAATGCTGATGGTATGATCATAAACATTAAACATTACTTAACATACAAATGTACTTAATATATTTTACGAAATTTTCAAAAAAAGACAAGGAGTCTACATACGCAGTTGTACGGACAATAGGAATGCTTCCGGAATTTCTTCGAGAGATTTCTTTTACTCGTGAATTGATAAATTGGTCCTGGCGTAGGTGAATTCACGAGGCGTTTACTGTTGATTTACTTTTAGTGAAAATCAAAACATGGTTTTTAAACCTATTGGAATCGTGCACTGAAATTAGGATCATACAATGCTTACATTGTGCACATATTTACATGCAGAGCTTTTTCACGAGGAACTTGTTTACCTACCTTTATTCAAGTCAAATTGGACTTATGGGTATCTTTAAAAACCACATCATAATTTGACCTTCAATTGTTTTGCCTATAGACTACCAACAAATTTGTAACTCGTTTGTAAGCTTTATCTTTAAACTAATACTGTAAGTACATAATCTGATCTGTTTGTGTAGTTTTATTTAACATAAACTGAAAAATACTCATGAGTCCCTATTATCAGTCAAATTGGAGGGAGTGACTGACCAACTTCAAATTACAGAATATGGATAACATTGTCTTAGTCATATTTCAGTTATAAATTGGCCAAAGACATTTGCTAATATTCTTTAAACTTTGTTATATAGTACCCCAAAAATAACACGAGTCTGGCCTTTATGTAAGAACTTATATGCGCTACACTTACAAATATACTACGAGGTATCAATCAAAATGACATTGTTAAAGTGAATAGAAAGCAAAGTTAATTAATGATTGGAACTGTATTATGTATCCACTGAAATGACTTTAATGGTGTTTTTTTCAGAACAAAATGTCATCTTTCGTTGACACGGAAGTTAGGAAAAGAAAAACATGTCACTGTATCTGTAATAAAGTGGACGACGGGCGGTAAGTACATCACTTCACTGATTACATAGGGCAAGTCATTGCTGATATTAGTTCACATCAAAATGTAATTATCAAATTTGCATGTAGACAGCTATTCATCATTTTTTACCTAATCTCTATAAACGTTTGCATAAATGTTTATTTTCTAAATGTTCGTTATTCCCCGACTTTCGTTGAGTGGTGCAGTATTTAATGTTGATCGGTTCAAACAGTTTTGCGCAAATGACAGCATTTCAACCGTTTTACATCTTGTATGTCAACATATGTTTGTTTTATGGACAACAATTATCTTAATTGTAAATTCGCCAATCCAACTTTGATAACCTACGTATTCTCGACACTTTATAAATCTTTTTATTAAAAAATAAATAAATCATGTTTATAAATTACAGCAAATACTGGCAGTGCGACAAGTGCAATGTGTGGTACCATCCGGCCAGTATAAAGCAGAACGAAAGGAACGAACCAGCAGTATTCGTCTGCAAAGACAGCATGTGAACACAATAAGTGAAATCAGAAATCAAATATGTTAGTCCTGTTTTGTATTAAATGTTTTTTGTTAAAAGAATAGATCATAATATGATAATTCTCACAATGCTTGGTCCTTAGATGACTCTATGGCAAGTGATAATGTGCCGCCGGTATACGACTATTAAATTGTTATGCAAATGATATTAAAATCCGAAACGATTTCATTCTTTTCCACGTATATGTTCGATAATTTTCTTGTAGAAAACGCATATTATTGTTTGTATACGTTACTGTTCGAAACCCTCTATCCGTTATGATATAAATATTGTAGATTTTTTATAAAGTGTGTCTTAACAAGTACATATAGTAGAAACAACAATGTCTCTAGTAAATTATAAGGTATTAGGTCTAAGCTTAAAATATTATGATCAGTCAGATCTTTTTAAGTTGATAGGATTGGATTAGACTAGCCGGCATTTTGCCAAAGCGGTGCAGCGACATTTCTATCATTATAGCACAGCGGCACTTATGAGGTGCCCAGGGACTGAACCCGGGGTAAAGGATCAATTCGGCCCACTTACCAAATCGGCCTAGTACGGCGTGATCCATTTCGGCCGGACCTATTCGGCCTACTTCATACGCGTGTACCGTTAATCGGCTTACTTACCAAATCGGCCTAGTATGACAGGATCCATTTCGGCCGGACCAATGCTGTCCCCTAGTCCCGAGCATTAGGAGGGAAGCCACTACTACCAGCTTTAAAGTCTTTGGTCGGACTCGGCGGGGCTCGAACCCACGACCTCCCGATCTGCAAACCCTCGCTCTACGCTCTACCATCTGAGAGGGTCGATATATATCAATAAATTAAATATACCCCTCAATAAGAACATTGTGGTGGGAGGTTCTTACATTAAAAACAGGCGCGTATCTGGGCCGTTTTTGAAGTTACGCACAATTACAAGGGAAATAACCTTTGAAATAACACTTTTGAATATATTCGGTTCATTTCTAATGAATAACAGGTAAAATGCAGACGTGCGAGGAACTTAATTCAAAGTATGAAAGACTTAAATCCTGACGTGTGTAAGATTAATCATTTTAAAAAAAGTCAACTTGATTGGTGTGGTCAAAAGATTTTATGACATAAAATATATCCTTCCTAACCAGTGTTAGGTATCGACTTTCTTAGTGTTTTTGGTACTTTTACATTTTCGATTTTTCGAACGGCGGTTACGCACGTGCGTAAAGTGTGTAATGGCAGAAACGCGCCTGACATGTACTAACAACGAGGACATACATATTCCACTTTCTAAAATGACTGATCTGTTATATAAATGTTATTTTTCAATATCCATTGTTCCTCGTGTAAATCATACCATTGAAAACTATTTATTTAACGTACAGTATGTACTACAATGTATAGAATTTCTCTTTAAGAAAACAAAAATGATGATCGTCGATGGAGTGTGTTTCATTCAGTCCAAAACGATGACAGTCAAAGTTGGCACACGACTATCTGTGACTATGGATTAGCAAATGTATACTTTATAATAGTTATAAAGTCAGGAAAATATATAACAAGAAGAATAAGAATAAATATTCTTCCGTTCAAAATAACAGTCCTTAAATGTTATGTAAAATATCTAAACTTGCAGTTGAAATGGACTTTAATTAGCACATAGAATTTTGTCAAGTGTAGGCTATGCCAATGCTAAAAACAGATAACTGGGAATTCCACGGAGGAAGAACGTGATGTAGCTAAGAAGAATTCAATACTTAATGAATCAAAAATTCGATTTCAATTCAATGAATATGTTTCAATTTAATGAATATCTGAATATCAGTATTTAGAATGTAAAGAAATGATGTAGAAACCATAAATAATGTGACACGAATAAAATGTTTGTACTGTACAATACATATCGGGCTTGGCCTTAATTGCTACTTATGAAATATCCCTTCTATCATTGATATTTCTTGAATTTTACATTTGAATTAAGGCTTGAGTACTTTTCATTTATAAGTTGCCATGAATCTTGTAGAGACACAACTCTCTGTGACTTTCCGATTGGTCTACGCTCCCTTCCCCTCAAATGGTCTGATTTCACATCTATAACATGCACACATGGTCTTGTGTGTGCTTTTTAGGGCTGAATTGAAAAATAACTACCAGAAAGGACAGATTGCGATAATGGAGAATGAGGGTAATAAGGAAGGTTTAGACTATCTAAACATAAAGTGCACTTAAAGATCCTAAAAGTTAATACCTAATATTGAACTAACAGCTAGAACCCTTTACTGGATTCTATTTTTTACTTCTTTTGAAGCTGATCTGACTACTTTTGCAGGTATTTTGGTGGCCGATTAGTAGCAGCATAGTTTGTTCATGTATCTTATATATACATTTTTTTTTCTAAAAAATCAAATCGTTTCATCACTCATTAAAGACATTTTTTGTGTCCTTGAAACAAATTGGAGCAATCAGACTCATCCAGCTGACCAGGCAGTGTACAAATCTTGACAATAAGCAAGACATAAGACATGGTAACGCACGTGATGTTGTTTTTGAACATATTGTTTTAAATTTATTTTTGCGATAACTTCTAACAGTTCCAGTGCCTAAAGTATAAGAGCGTGATCAACTATGCCTAAAGAAATCCAATTCGCCTCTTTGCGGGCTTTACGCGACCTTTTTGGTTGATTGTTAACCGGAAGTGAATCAAGTTTAAAAAATGGCGTCTTGTTGTGCAGAATTTAAAAATGTCCATAAATTTCGCTCTATTATGCTGTCCTACCAATAAGTTATTACTTGTTTCACATTCAAATATAAAAGTTGAAGCAGACGGCAATTGTTTTATATGTATAAGTTTCATTCTAATAAAAAAATCTGTCGTGGCGAAGAGGATTTGGGAAAGATTTAGTTCTGACATCTAGCTCTGGTAGTGGTAAGTATTTTGTTTTATTTGCTTTACTTCTTTCATATGGCTTGTTTTGTATTTATATACGTATGTTTTATATTAGTGCCAGTAAATTCAAGCCGCCAAACCTGTCTAAATGTTAACATGTGCCTTTGTCACTGCCATTATGCAAAATGTGTCATGTATCAATAGTAAAGATAGAATCATCAATAATGTTTTCAGGGGTTAACGGTCACTTCGGTAAAAGAACACTTCGGTAAATTGATCTTATATAGGAATTAGTCCGGTTGTTTCAGTAAATAGGTAAACATATAGTATAATAGCTGATTGAGATGGAGAATTGGGTATGTCCACGTGCGAAAAGATTTTCACACCTCGGCGAGCTATATATCAGACATGTGATATTTCCAGATTTCCCCGGGAGACTCCAGATATTAGGGGTGTCACGATATACCGATATACCGGTATATTGCAGTATACTGCCGAACGGTATTGTACCGTGATACAAAATCAACATACCGGTTTTTAGAGTTCCACTTTCAATCCGCAGCGATTCCAAAATTAAATAGACTAATCTTCTGGTGATGGTGAATTAATGGTTCGTTTAAGTAAAACATTATGTTTCTAAATATCTATCGAACCGCTCATCATTCCGTGTGATGCAGTCGTTCGTACGTATAATAAGCTCATGAATCCAAACGTTTACTGATGAGAATTAAATATCATGGCAGAAGAATTTGAAATAGTTCCGAATAAAAAGGCGAAGAGTGACTTATGGAAGCATTTTGGACTGAAACTTAATAAAGTTGAGATTATAATGGCAGACCCTGTGACCGACTCGCAGACGATAAAGTCTGTAAAAGAAGCTGTAACTGGAGATCTTGAGAATAGGTATATGTAAAGGTTTTTAATAAAACCATCATATTTTAATAAATATAAAGTGGCTCCTCAAAAAAGTGTTGCGAATGATCCCCTCCTTTGGTGGAAGGAGAACTGCATTAACTATCCTTTGTTGGCTAATAAAGTTAAATGCGGCATTCCTTTTGAGCAATTTTTCAGCACAGCTGGAATTATTCTGACAGCTCCGAGAGCTCGTCTCTCATCTACAATTGTAGATAAGCTATTTTTTTGAAAGAAAAATTTCTGTTAAAGTCATATTAACAGTTCTTATATGAAGAAGTTTTGACATCTTACAAAGGTTCTAGTCATAGTATAGCAGATATCATTTATATCAACATGATATTATTGATGTGATATTGCAAGTAAAACATATTTGATTTTTACATTAATAACTTTATTATGTTGTTGTGTGTTAAAACTGCTAATTGTCTGTATACAATGATAGAGTTAAATTGTGAATTAAAAGATTTGAATTCCAAATGAATATGCAGTAATACATTTTTTTCATTGAGCAATATATCGTGGTACGTATAGCAATACGGTGCAAGCATATCGCAGTATATCGTGGTACGCTTCAGGCGTATCGTGACATCCCTACCAGATATCAAAGGTCTGTCTCACGCCTCATGCTGAATACATCAATTCTCCCACTTTGATGTTGCCAGCAAATTAACTACCAGCCGATCATTTGATTGTGCAATGTAACCTACTGCAAGTGACCAGCATCTGCGTGTGTATGTGTGCTGCTAATCAGAACAGATCACTGCCCATCATCGAGTGTATCGAGTGTTCATTGGTCGAGACAATAATTTCGTGCCCCGCCTACTAGTGTAAGAAGGCACCTGTCACAAACTGTAATCCCTTGATTGAATGGCGGATATCATGCCCAATCAGTGTCACATGTTCTGTTTTCTAACACAACACTTTTGAAAATCGAAGCAATGCTTAATGCACGTGCTGACAGAGGCATTGAACTGAGCAGCGAAATTTTAAATGTTCAATAATCCGTTAACCCTTTCACTCATACAGTTCTCCTAAATAACCATATGCCTAATGCATAACCAGATGGCTTATCAGGCCACCTGGCATGCATAGGTAAACTGGTGATAAAGGTACCTCAGGTTCATAGAGCATTATTGGTTTTGTGTGGGAAGCTGACAGTAGTTATGTTTAAGCTATATTTTAAGCTAGAATGAGTTATTTAATCATATTTATGTAAGTAAAAAGTTTATTAAGAAATAATTTTTCTTTCTGATGATATAATTTTCATGCATATGAGGTTATATATATTGTTAAATGAAGGGTTTGAATAAAGTCAGTGCCATTTATACTTAATCAAAATGCATTTGTCTGTTGTACATACCATTGGATCAGAAAATCTTTCACTCTTTCTCTATTCTCCATCATCATTTTCATTATCAGGGAGCGAATGAAGCGAACATGGTTTCTATTCCATGAAGAAGAATATATGACAAAGTCCTATGAGCATTGCAACATATGCCAAAATTTGAAAAGGCACAGGTCAAAGGTATTCACGTGCATGCCAAATGTAAAAGTAAATATGTGATAAGTCATTTAACAAAATGAGCAAACCCAACAGTTACGGCCTTGGAACTGTCAGTTGGTAAAAGGGACTGACTGGAAGAATCACCAATTTAGACTCAAAACCTATTCTAAGAACATGTTGCTTGTAATTAACATGGTTGGAAATAAACATTATGTAAAAGTAACATCGGTATATATAATTAACACCAAAACAAGTTTGCATGAAAGAGATGAATGTATGAAACAATAACACTGCTGAATATACAGATTTGATACTTTGTAAGGCCTTTTGCTAACTGCATATTATTTAGGACATTATCGGCACTCACAAAACAACACATTTTGTAATATATGTAGGCAAACTTCTAGCCCTGAAATATGTCGAGGTAATTAAGAGACAAATCGGCAAGGGTCACAGAAACCTTGGAACACATCAAAGCTAAGAAATGGAGAACATGGCAGTTTCCCAACATTATGTTAAGCTTTCTTTGACTATAGATTTTTTAAGAGGAGTTTTACAAATAGAAATAAGCAACATAGTCAATTTAACGCGCATTCACGGAAATCTCCCTCCGTGGCACCCCAATCTCCCTCTCTGGGAGCCTGAGTCTCCCTATTTCGGACCAAGGGAATATCACATGTCTAATATATATATATATATATATATATATATATATATATATATATATATATATATATATATACAGTAAAACCTCTCGAAGCGGCACCTCTAAGCAGCGGCTACCTCTAAGCAGCGGCAGTTAAATTTCCACCCAGTGGTTTTCAGCGCATTTTAACCTCTAAGCAGCAATTCCTTCGCGAAGCGGTAAGCGGCCGTGTAAATCTCTTCCCTAAGGCTAGTTTAACCTCTGCGTAGCAACACCATTGCGGCTACTTTTAAAACAGTCTGTCGCGTACACCAGAAATGTCACGCGCTCGGCTGATCACTGCTTGTACCCTGTTGAGAAGGTGTTAATTGGAATCAAGTTGCAGTTGGACGAGAAACTAGCGGCATGCTACAAAGATGCCGTTGTAGATCTAGGGTATTGCGGGAACGTGTGAAAGAAGTGTCAACTATTGATGATGTTAACGAGTTTGTTTGTTTTCTTTAATTGATCGAAAGATTAAATGATATCACTGTATTAATTGCTTACTTAAAAAGATGTTTACGTTAAGTGCTAAATGCAAACTGTCATTGTTTTAGGTTGTCTGACTATATATTCGATTTTTTGATGGTTAATCAGTCTTTGCAAGACTCAGTACTGGAATACTGGTCATTTTGTCTTGAAATGTCTTATAAAAATGTTTACCTTACGTTAGAGCAGAGTGTTACTGCAATTAAGTTGTTAGAACAAGGAAGCTCAGCACAGTCTATTGCTACTGAGTTGGGCTGCGGCAGAACTCAGATACAGGTCCGTTACTGACGATACTGTTTTTTTGTAATAGACAAGCAAATGTTGATTGCCTAAAGTTCAAAACTATTTAAAAAAAACACACACACATTTTTTCTCGTCTCATTGAAACCTCTGAGCAGCAACACCTCTCATCAGCAACACTTTTTCGTGCCTCCGCCAGATGTTGCTGTGGAGAGGTTTTACTGTATATATATATATATATATATATACACATATATAGATATAGATATATAATTATATATGTATGTATACCTGTTATGAAGGTAAATAAAAAGTAAGAATGAAAGTAATCACATTTTTTTTTATTAATAGGTTTTATATATACCCCGCGACAAAAAGTGTTAACAAACATAAAATTGCATAAACAATACAAAAAAGAAAAACACATAAAAAGCCCATAAAATATAATGGGGCACATGCTGCTAACAACACAGATCAGTCAATTGTGCTTCCATTACACATCAGATTTGTCCATGGTGACCTCCGTCAGTTGGTCCTAGAGCGTGTATATGACTGACGTGGCTCAGAAGACCTGTTGTTGTAAGTTTCTCACTCTTGTACATACCCCAGGCCTTTTCAAGACAGCGGTGGATGTTTCTGTAAGATAGAAAATATGCGTCTATGCAAAACATATTTATTGTATTAATAACCTATTTACCGAAACAACCGGACTAATCCTTATACAGTCCTGGCATCATACCAGTTGTCCAAAACATCGTATATCGTGTGTATTTCTATCGTAAAGGTATCGTATGGTAATGTAGCGTATTGTGTTATGTAATAGGCCTATCGTTAAGTAATGTAATGAGCCACATTGTAAATGGTACATCGTACCGTAACGGAACGTAACGCTTATGACAAGACCGTGGTATCGTAACGGAACGTATAGTATGGTAACGTAACACAAGGATAATTGTACTGTGCATTCACATAATTCTTTGATACATATATACATAAATTGTGACATTTTTCTAATGACATTATCATGCTCATACAAAAGTTCACTGGAAATTTAAATGCCATAATAAATGCTTCAAAAATACAAAAAGATTATTTTCTTATTATTTTCTTATTTTTGGTTATTTTCCTACGCTTTTATGGAAAATAAAGAGCAGTAAGACGTAATTGGAATAAACATACAGCTGGAAAAACTAGCTATAACACAATCTAGCTCTAAGTCAGGTTATGAAAAAGAGGTTTGTCTCAAATATTGGATTCAAATGATACGGCTCATATACAATAAACATTGTTAATAAATAATTGGATTGTGTGGAATCATCTATGACATTCCGACAAGTTAGTTAATTGTAAAGCTAGCTTACCTATGTCATCGCTGGGCACAATCAACACTGATATAGTCTCTTCGCCAATTATTTTAAACGCATATATTTTATACACATTTATGCAAACTTAAATTAACTTGAAAGTAATTCAGTGCTTGACGGAAATTCCATAAAAGTACGTTCACAAATGTAGCAAACAAATTAACATAAAGCCACTATTCTTCTGCCAGTGATGTGATCAAACGTTTAAGGTGTGAATGTGTTTGTCAAAACAATGTGCTAGTATCATAAATAACAGTAAACATCTGACAACAATGCCCTCTTATTTTCTGTACATTTTCCCGCCCTGCCAATCACGTGCACGTGTTTTAATTCCAATTAATTGGTGACACTTTTATGACACCACTAATCTTAAAGGAAGTAGGATTTTTAGCCGTTCGTTATGTTGATTGGTTTGATCCTTAACGTGTTGACCGGAGGTGATATTGGTCTGTTCTTAAATCGATTTCCTCTTATAATGAAATGGTCCTTTGTAAGTCTTTTAAGGATGATGAAGCCATTTACATACTCTCCTAAAATAACTAGCGCACATCGGCATGTACCTTGACGGCAGTATGGATACTGAAAGGAATACTGTTGGGGTAAAAATAGAAAATGATATAATATCTAATCATTGCAAAATCAAGCAAGTCAGCTGACATATATTGTCTTTACAGTCTCCTGTCAAAAAAAACAACAATGCCTTTATAAAATTAGGGTGGATACCAAGCCAAGGAGAAAGAGCTATAATTAATAAAATAGATATAATAAATAACGCACAAATTTAGATATTCGGATATGTTGGTAGGACGCTTAAGTTCAATATTTACTGCCATAATATCGTTAGTTTGGAATAGTTTTTTAATTAAAACTAGGATCAACCTACCCTGGTAAAGAATGCAAGTTCACCAATAGGAACTGTCCTTACTGTGACATAGAGAAATACTTTAACCCCGTGCTGTTTTGGTTAAAGCAGCACACAATAGCAAGAGATTAGCTACAAAGACCTATATTATTCACATGTGACTTTGCTTTTTATACCAGCAGAAAAAGGCAGATTTAATAAAAATGTAACACTTTAATACCTAGAAGATATTAAATACATTAAATAAATTTAATTCTATACTAAAAAATATATTATATACGTAACAATATTCTAAACTAACTGAATTACCAACCCAAGCTTAACTTCTTACACACTTTTCCTGTAATTTGTTCACTTTAAATCATCCTCGTAACGTGTGTGTAACTTAATGTGTTTTTTGTTCATAATCATCCGTTTTCATACTCACTTTTAGTTCAAAAAGTGCCAGCTCTAATCAGGAGTAGAAAACATTTCAATGGTGAAAATTTAAAAAAAATATTTCATAGAGGTGTAATGTCTTTAAACAAAGAGCAGGCATAATCTTCTGCCAAATTGGGGTCCAGTCAATCAGAGAATTTATTTACTAGGAATGTTGAGATTTTAAAGAGATTTCACCCCATCACGTGTCTTGTGGGTTTGGAAACTTTAGTTATTGTTTGATTTGGATATGATATCGGTTGGACATTGTATTAATTCAGTTTATGTAGGTGTTATCCTATATTATTAATTAAATATTTAATGAAATGCATTTATTCTAAAAAAAATTAAGAGCGCATATTATTAGTTCTGCTTTGTCGAGGGGGGCGCTCTATTTTCTTCACCTAGGTAGCTGGATCTGAGTCTGAGTCTAGTTAATATTTATTCATAGGCTATATTATGATGGTGAGTTCCAATCTCCATTTTCATATTAGAGATTTTGCTTAACATTTGTATTTAAGTATTTTAATCTATATATTTCTTTGATTAGTTCTTGTCTATTCTTTCTGTACCTATTGTCTGAAATGCTTGTAAATAACTAAGAGCCGGGGTAAATATTTATTGTTTTTTTTATTTGAACACATTTTATGGGTTATAATTAACAGTTTGCATCTAAATATAGAATGTCTAGTGTCTAGTTTTGGCCTTGTTTATTTATTCTGATGATTTTCAATCATAATAACTCCTGCTCCTATAGCATTTTTGTTTGTATCCTTGCGCCCGTCAGTGTAGATGTGGATGTGAGTAGCTATATCTCAGTACTCAGTATTTGAGTTGAGTGGAGTTTAACTAAGGGAATAATCTTATTAATTACATCGATTACGTCTTCTAAATTTGTTTTAATGTTAATGGAATTGATCCCTACATAGAACGGATGAAGTGGAGGTGTTAATTTGTCGGTTGTTAGTCCAGTTTTGTCTCATATAATTATTATTCAATAGCTCTGTTTTTAAATCTTTTTAGTTTGTCAAGTTTTTGTCCCAATTGACCCATATTCTACTATACCTTACCAAATTTTTATTTAAATAGTGCTTGAAAAGAGGTTGAGTATGAGAAAATGGTATGTTTCTGATGTTATTTATTTTGTAGCAGCTAGTCTGTTTGTGTAGGTTATTCGGTACATGTACCTACAAATCACGCGTGTGATTATAAGCTCCCACACAGATTGCCACTTTTAACTGTAGTGCACAACACCTTTTTCCGGTCTGAAGATATGTCATACATGTATGAAGATTCCCGCACATATAATCTGACTGTGAAATTTCATTTCAGTAAAATGTAGATATGGATGCGGGGAATAGGGTAGAAAATTGGAATATACGTGTATAGAAGAGAGGTGTAAGAATGTTAGTAAATTACAGATTTAAATTAATTTGTCTTAACATGGTACATTTTTACACACTTGTTCAATGTTTAAGCAGGGTATCATATTGGCTTCACTTACAAAATCATTTGCCTACACATTTTACCATTTAGACAGAAATAGTTGTCTCATTTGAAAGGTGTGAAAACATTACCGCCTATATGCGCTGGAAGTGGGCCAGTTGGGGCAGAAAGATTTCGACTAAACCAAGTTGTTCATCTTTAAAATATCCGAAGGGATATAAACATTAAACACAGTTGATTAAAGAGTGAAATCAACTGTGGTAAACCAAGTTGGTACAGTATGAATAGGCTGATTGAACCTTTTTTTTAATAACATGCCGCATTTGCCATGGTATTTCTTGTAACATGACGTAAACGGAAACTGTACAGTATGTTGTCTCGAAGCGTACACCGTATCGCATCGTAACATGTAAATTTTCGTTATGCATAACGTGTATGGTATCGTGTAAAAACCGCTCATGGTATCGTACATGGAACGTAATTATACCATACCTAAATCATATCGTGTGACAACTGTTATGGTTCCAGAACTGTATAAGATCAATTTACAGAAGTGGTCATTTACCGAAGTGACATGTACCAGTTTTCAGGACTGGTTGTGTAATTGAAAAGTCATTCCATATAACGTTAATTATTTATTGAAAGTACAAGTCAACAGCAATAACCATATCTTTTTGCCCTTTATCACTTTATTTATGCATGTATTTTGTCTTGCTGTAAAATACCATGTGTTTTAATATTAAACTGTTGAACTGTTCATTATCATAAGTAATTTTCTTTGCGTCAATGATTTATATGAGGTAAAATATTTTCATAACATTTTAAAAAGAAGTGTGGTAGTTTGTGTTTTGTTTTGTTTTATGCCCCTTTTCAATGGTCACGGACGTATGAGATGGACACTTTTATACATAAACAATGTTGCTTTCATGCGCTTGTCAAAACTCACTATTAAGACAAACCTACTATTAAGACCACTTTGAGTCAGAACTGAAGGTGGTCGTAATATAGGGATTTTACTGTATCTGGTTGACCACATTGCCTGTTATGTATCTTGACAATCTAAATTTTCACACAACATGTGAGCTAAGTGATTGCTGTTGATATCCTGTCAGATGTTCTATGCATAATTTTACATATTGGTGGCGAAATATCCTTGGGGGCCAGCAGGTAATGAGATAATCTATTACCCAATGGTGTATCTTGAAATCCAAAAGCCAAGCCCACATTAGCTGCTGCTGGCTTAGGACCCTGTCTTGGAAACCTTGTGTCCTTTAACAGCTTCTGCTATGGTATAACAAAGCAGCAATTTGTGCATATTTTTTTTGGACATTTTCTAGTCATGTTTGGCTGGGAGCACTCTGCCATCTCTTCTTGATGATTCTTGTTGACTGTATGGAATAGCCCATTCTCATGTCAAATGTTGATGATGTGTTTGTTTCAGGATAGTTGACTTTGTTGCTTTGAGTTGAAGAGCCAGATACCATCTGATGCCATCTGATGCTGGAAGTTACAGCTTGATGTGGATCAACTGCCTAAACCAATGCCATAGACAAGTTCGACTGCTCAGGATTTTCACCACCAGGATCAGAGTTTTGAAAGTGTATACCTTTGTTTCATATGTTTCCAGACTGCAACTGATTTGCTCAGCTTCTACCTTATTTCATGATATGACATGTGTTATTATGTGTATTGAAGATGCAAGTTGTGTTTTATGTTGATGCAGAGTAACTGCCGCATTATATATCATCATCTGAGCTTATGCTCAGGGTGAGCTATTGTGATTGCCAACCCTTTGGCATCATCTGTCCGTCAACATTTTCAAACAACATCTCCTCTGAAACAGCTGGGCAGGGGGAACAAAAATTTGTTCAAATAATTCAGATCCATCAAAAAACATGGCCACCAGGGTCATGGCCATTTTTGATATAGGGCTATATAGGAAAATTTAGTAAATCTTTTTGTCAGAAACTACAAGAGCTAGGGCCTTGACATTTAATACCCAATTCTGATTCTGATCCATCAAATATACATGACCGCCAAGGCTGTGGCCATTTTCCAAATATATCTCTATAGGATAACTTAGAACATCTTCATGTCAGAAACCACATGAGCTTGAGCCTTGATATTTGGTATACATGTTCTTTGGATGGCCCTGTATCAAGATTGTCTAAATCAAAACACATGGCCACCAGTGGTGTGGCCATTTTCCATATATGGCTATATAGGAGAACTTTGAAAATCTTCTTGTCAGAAACTGCAAGAGCTAAAGCCTTGATATTTAGTAAACATGTTTCTTGGGTAGTTCTGTCTCAAGATTGTTCAAACCATTTTGATCCATCAAATAACATGGCCACCAAGGGTGTAGCCATTTTTCCAATATGGCTATATAGTTAAACTTTGAAAAACTTCTTGTCAGAAATCACAAGAGCTAGAGCTTTGACATTTGGTTTAAGTATTCCTTTGGTGGCCTTGTGTTAGGATTGTTCAAAGACTTGATCTGTCAAAAAGCATGGCCACAAGGGCTAAATGTCAATGGCACTCAGGCGCTCAGCAATATAGGGCTTTCATGGCCCTCTTGTTTAGTAAATTTGTTGCTGATAAATGAAAAGTGCTAATATTGCTTTGATACTGCTTTTTTACAAGTATGAAAATTTCTATGCTTGCTGCTACATTACAATTCTTCAAACAATGCTGCTGTGCTCCTCATTGTCACCAGTATGGTCACCTTGCAAGGCAGTGCAATAGGGCATAGGTCTTTTAGGTAAATCAAAATCTTGCTTAGATATTTTTTTTCAGATACTCCCCAATGATGAAATACAAGGCAAGTCACTTGAGACAACATCTACAATAGGAGAAGTGAAGATGACAGACTGGTGCAAAGGTACCATGTCTGATATATATATATATATATATATATATATATAATGTTCAGTTTTTCCAAAATTCCTTTTACTAAATTGCCAATTATCAAGAAGTTTTTCTAAGACACTTACCAACCTACTGAGGGGACTATGTCTGCTCTTCCAATCTGGAATTGAAGTACACTACAAGACAGTTTGTGTATCAAATGTAATGCTTTATTTTTAAAAGCCCACATAGTCTGATGACAAGGTAAGACACACATAACTTCAACATTTGAGCTTTTCAGGTCTGCCATTGAACATCCACATTGAAAGGTATGAAACATCATATAAACCATGCCTGTGATTACCTCATAATAGTGAAAAAATGCCTGGAGGAAAGACTCACTGGAGGGTTTTATTTAGACAATTATAATAGTGTTAAAGTGTTCAACAGTGTAAGCCTGTAAAAGGAACCACTGCAATTTATGCTGCAAGCAATTTTCTGTCAGCAACAATTGTTTCATTCAGGTGAATCAGCATAGTAAATCAGCAAAACACAAGCTGATTTCAGATACTTGTTTTGGTTAAAACAATGCCCAAGAAGTGCCGAGCAAGAAAGATGGTAAACCAATGGCTGCTACTGCTAATGCCTCTGGAGAAATTTCATCTAATAAACCAGCTACTGTAAACTCAAGCGAAAGTGAACAGAGACAAATGTTTTTATTCACAAGTCACTCTTTGAAACATCAAGCCACAGAATCTTAGCTGTTGTGGTGTTTTAAAGTTGCAGCTTCTGATTTTTCATTTAGAGTGAAATTGCTGAGCAGTTTCCTTTGTCAAGGACAAAAGAGCCATACATAGTTTCAGAAGCCATAAGACCATTCCTGACCGAAGCAATTACAAAGGAATTGATAGATGGAAATTTGGGTTATGTCCTGATGTTTGATGAAACTTCTACAGCACAGCAATGCAGACAAATGGACAAACTGATCAGATGTGTGAGCAATATTGAGGGAGAGGTGTCTTAAGTTTTTTTAAAAATGTTCATTTTGGCCATGCAACAGCTGACATCGTAAGTGAAGATCTCCTTGAATAAGGCAATGATTCTGAAGTAGACCTCATGAAAAATTTGTCAAGTCTCTCATCTGAATGTCAACAAATCTATTTACAGAAAAGTCGATGAAAGATTGAAGGCAGATGGCAACCCAGGTTTGCTTGACTTTAAACCTTGCAATCTCCATACAGTGCACAATGCTTTTAGAAAAGGTCTGAACTGTTTTTGAATATGTTGTGGCCTGGTGGACAAAAAACTTCTGTTCCAGTTTGTCTTCCTGTTGTGAATAGCTCCTCACTTTGAACTGTTCCTGGAACTCTTCCAGACCAGGGGTCCAATTAAACATATCCTGCTTTATGAATGTCCAACTTCGCTTCGAAAACTGACCTTCAGGTTTCTCAGAAAAAATGTAGTGGGTGAGAAGATTGGCAAAAATCTCCTTAATATCAATGCTAATGGTACAGGGAACCATCTGCCTGACACAGAGGTTGAGATTGGAGAGGCAGGAAAATGACAGCTATCCAAGAAGCCAAAGGAACATCACCAGTCCATTATGAGGAATGTCATGAGTTTCTACATTGTGGTTGCTGAATATCTAGTAGGTCACCTGCCACGAAGTTTCCTCCTGTAATATCTGACGATGAAATATCAGTAAAGAATGAGTGGCTTGATTACAGCACATCAGTGGTACCCAAAGAGTGGTCAGAAGATGAGCAAGGTAAAAGGTTACAGTTGACCATTAGTGGAAGAATGCGACTGACCAGACTGATCAAGTACCCAACTCTGTCCAGAGTTTGCAAGACTGTTCTTACTTTAACCCATGGCAATGCAGATGTGGACAGGTCATTTTCAGATAATAAAAATACAGTTACACCAGAGAGAATCTGTCTTAACAGTGAAACCATTAATGGTTTAAGATAAGGTTGCTCAGGAGAAAGGTGTTCAGAATCTATAATTGCCTAACAAGCTTGTTTATTAAGTTGCAAGAACAAAATCCAGGTATGAAGAATGACTTTAGAAAGAGAAAGAAAGCAAGAAGAATAAAAAAAATCTGGAAAACAAGTAAGCAGAAGAATTGCAGTAAAAAAATCTTGATGAAATCACATGGCTAAATTTGAGCTATGATGAACAAGAAAAGCAGCTGAGAAAGGAAGGAGAGGAATATAATAATGTATAGGAAAGGGCAGAGGTGCTGCTCAAAAAGGCTACAACAAAGTTATCTATTGCTTTGAAAGCAAAGAATGTTCTTGAAATAAAGGTAGTACTTGATAGTTCAGAGAATCGTATGGAAAAGGGTAGGAAACAGACTTGTCAGCAAAAAGAAATGTGTTAAGAAGAGATTGAGAAGTACTGCAGTTATGAAAATAAAATAAACATATTGTCCATTACCAAGTAGTGGCAGTTCAGATGACAATTGGGAACCAGCCATTAAGAAAGTAAGATCAGAAGAAATGACTCAACATTTATCTAGTACCAAGCATTAAACACACCTACTTACTATAACAAGTGAGGTGCACTAATATTGCTATAAAAAGGGACATTGTAGTTGAATTGTGCTAAATCTGACTATTACTCTCCTGTGAATGCATGTTTCTGGAAGAAATTGCTTGAGACTGTGATGGGAAGTGTTGCTTGTAATGTGATTGAATCTTTATGACTTCTTATTTTTTGTTATAATCCACAGGAAATGTGATTTATACTTCGTAAACATATTTTACCGTTTTATGTTTCTGTCTAGTCAATTTCAGTATGTATCTGAGATCAAACTTCACAACAGATTTATTTTGCTGTCCAAATATTTATTGCAGTTTGAGTTATTCCATTACGACTACATAAAGATGTTGCCCAAGTTGTACTAAAGTTTAAGGCATATTAGTTTTAATTGGATTTATGCTTTATGTTATTGTACTGAATCATCTTATTTCTTTTCAATACTATTGGGTGATAATAATGTGAACAGTAATATGAGGGAGAGAAATATTTGACTACATGGATGAGTTTTGCTGGTCTAACTTTCCATGAATGTTATTTTACTTCAGTTTAGATACAACATCTTATGAATTTTATATAGTACTAGTATTCTTGTTAAGTTATTGGTGTTCTGAGTTTATCCATAGTTATTATGTGATGAAACATTGTTGTAATGTGCTCCTCATTTTAAATAAAAACACATTTCAGGTGACCATTCAGATGATGGTGATGTGGTTTGCAGCAGCCTAGTTTCTGGATTGCGATGCTGTTGTTCAAAGTCAATGGTTTCCTTAATTTTAACGGCAGACATTTTGGACATTGATTATTGTAAAAACAGTAAGTGTGCAGGTAAGAATTGTTAGTATTAATTGTAGTAAATGAAACTATTTAAAGTTGAAAGCTCCCATATTATTCCACAAAACTGCCATAAAACTCCAGTATTTGTTGAAAAAGTATTCCTATATTCCTTCTATATTTTGACAAAGACCTGGTTGACAGCCTGTGCATCATTTCCTTTTGCAAGAGTTGATGATAGTACCCTATTTATTGTTTTAGAACAGGTATATAAGTTTACCTTTGTCATTACCATTTGTCATTTAACATCACCTGCATTTGTACTGTGTTAACATGTTTATGTATATGATAACTATGCCACCAGTCCATGCATGGAGCGATCCTGATGGGGTCGCTAGTTCAAGTCGGGGAAGGACCGGCATCTTCCTTCACACCGCACCACCACCACTGTGCATGTATCTTGAGTTAAAACCCTTAGCAACTCTTTTTGGGTCATTGGTAATTTTTATTTTTCATGAGCATCTGACACTTCTTTATAGAAGGTAGCCATGGTGTTTGGTATATGTTTTTGTATTTTTTAAATGAAAAGAGATTGTGATTTTGTGTAAAGACAATGATTCTGAAAACACAACAGATTGACCCTGCCATCTGACTGTCCAAAGGACCTTGCAGGACAGTAGAAAGTGCGACTCGTCATGGTGTACCTTACAGGTATCACAGTTTGAGTCTGTATTTAGAATTAATATCATTTTGATATTTAGTTGAAAACACTGGTGAAGATTTGGTAGTAGGTTTTCTTCTACCGATATTAATAATGGTATTGAAAGTTTTTGTTTGTTTGATGCACTTATTCAAGTTTAATATTTTTATAATTGAGTTAATTTCTGATGGGGATAAGCCTACATTATGAGATACATCATGGACATTCAGTCCTTCCTTAGCCACCCTGTCTGCTCCATCATTACTGGATATGCCTACATGTGCTGGACACTACGTATCTCAACATTGGTCTAATTACATTTTAGTTCCTGACCAGAGGTTGGGTCTTGATTTGCTGTTATTAAACTTGATTGAGATAAAGAATTCCCAAAAGTCTGAAAAAATAACAAATTGATGTTTTTCTTAGTTTTATTATCCAGCAGAAAGATTGAAGAATGGTATTTTATTCTGCTGTGTAAATGGTAGATTTGTTATACAGTCTTTCTAAAAATGTAATATTCTTGTCTGGGATAACAAAGGCAGTTGCCACTCTTCCTGAATTTGGATCTTTGCTCTCATCTGTATATATTTGACCTCATTTTTATATTGTTCATCTTAATGTTTCAGTCTTATTGCACTGTTGAAATTAGTGCAGTTGTTTTTGGTAACTGTTCCTGTTAATTGTAGGTTAAAATCCAGTTCTGAAGGGATTCATGGCTCACCCTAAGAGGTATCAAACTCCACCACACATCAACACAATATTCTTCAACCTAGTTTTGGACTTCAGCATTCAAAGGTAAAGGAGTTGTATTTGGGTTGTTATCCTTCATTATTTTAATAAAGTAATTGATGCCGAAGATCTTCACTGGTTTGGTTGGCCTAGTTTAACTCACTTTAACCCACTAGTGTATTTTTTTCCCGAACGACATGGGAGGCATTGCAGCTGTCTATCTTCTTGTTTCAAATGTGCTACAGGTGTGGTTAAGTCAGCGCCCAGAGCTATTCTGACACCTTTGTTCTGTAGGCAATCTAATTTCTTTAGTTGATATTATGGTGCCATATTATGTTTTTGGACATATAAAAACAGTCTGGTACAAAAGTATGGAGCTATGTTTATTTGACACATAATCATACCTTTTAAACCTTCTTAACATGTACAAGTCTTCCTGACACCGTTGTATTGTCATTTATGAATGATAACCTCTGATCAAGAGTCATATCTAAGAACTTGATCTCCTTTTTTAAATTGAATTATATTTCCTGCTTAATATATGTTCAAACTTGTCATTTTGATTTACAGAAAGTATGCCTACAGATTTCTCCGAATAAGTCCTAAATCTCCATGTATTTAACCATTCCCATATGGCTTCCAGAATACAATTTTAGGCTAATAGTTAGCGGCCCACAGTCTAAACTAGCCAGGCTTTGGACTCATCCTCAAACTGACTCACTATTCCTTTATACTCCATACTCTTTGGGAGGTTGTCGAAAGTCGGAAAGAAATGCTGCCACACTCTCTTTCCTGTTGTCATCTTTGATACCTTGATGGTGCAATCTTGTGAACTGATTTCCTGCCTTTCCTAAAGCTTAATTGAAAAGGATTTATAAATTATGTTCTTAACAGGCCTTCTTCATCACCTGTGCAATTTTACTCAAATGGGATGCGAGGCTAATTGGTCTTTGGGATAACAGATTATTTATGGTATAGTTTTCTTAGGAAGGGGGATAACAAAAGGTTCTCTCCACCTATCTGGATACTCTCCCTTTTGCCAGATATTGTATAATTTGTAATCAGGCTGAAGTGTGACACTGTTTAAATACATTAGAAATTTGTCACTGGGCTGTTGTTGTTGTTATTATTTGTTACAGATTTCATACCTCTTCAATTTGTTATCACATAAATAAAGTACTGCTTTGAACCACATGGCTTAATCATGTTTTATTCTCACCTGTGTTTAGTGATGCAGAAGGATTAAACATTTTCAATATTTTTTACATGGATTCAATAAAATATATTATTAAATTTAACTATTTAATGTTTACAACACGGAGACAATAATATGCAATTTGAATATGTAAATGCCATTTGTTCAAACAGGCTCATCACATTTTTAGTTGAAGAATTCATCCTGATATTGTCTTTTCCTTGGAAGTCTGTCATCATCACATATCTGACAATGTATTTCATTGTTTAAAACATTTCTTGTTTTATCCATAGACCAACGATTTCTTCTGGCATGAGGGATCAGACCCCAGTTATCTGCCCCAGGTTGAGAAGGTATAGTATGGAGAAAAGAGTGCCATTGTTTGATGGTCATTATTATAGCATATGAAGTAAAACAGTATGTGACAACCATCTGGAAAGCGTGTAGGGATTCTTGACAGAAACTGAAATCTACTGTCATTACGCTGTAAGGGAAACAAATAGCCAGAGTTGTATTTGTAATTTGTACCCAGTGTAAAGTGGGTTCCTTCATGCTTGTTTTTTTAAAGAGCCAAACAACCTTAGGATTTTATTATTATTTATTTATTACTAGATTTTTCAATGTACTTTATACCATTTAACTGAGCAATGGACAAATAATGGATGCAGCAGTTGAAACATGGAATGCTTCCTAAGTTTTCATAAGAGCCTATGGGAAAATAATTTGTGTCTGGTTTCTAATATGCATAAATATCTTTGGACTCAATGAATTGTTTAAAGGTTTTTTGAAACTTGGCCAGTGTATTGCAAGAACAATCTGCCATTGCATTGTTTTGTAATTAAATTACTTAGTCTTTTTATTATATAAATTAATATATATGTATTATACAACATTTTTCCTGACATATATGTTTCTACATCCACTTTTGACCCCAGGAGTTGACATGTAAAAGAATGGAGAGATTTAAAAAATATATTCTGGTCTCATTGAAAAATGATCTTATAGATGAATAAGGTTGCAGAACAAAGGGCTGATTCAATGTGGGGTTATCATTGACGGACGCTGACGCAGGTTGCGATACCTTGTTCAGCCCCGCATCTTGATCCTGGATCTTGATGAAGGCTCAGAGGTGGCCATAAGCCACTGTGCCTGTATCTGGAACACTGGAGTCCCATGCTGTAAACTCAAGCTGCAATACCTGTCAGCATGTAGACATGTGCCTGTAGCACAGTGATCATACAAAATGCGTTTTTAAAAACAGTAAATTCTGAAATATCATAACTATTTGCGGGACTGGATGTCTCGTTGAAAAACCATGCTATATAAGTTTAATTACTATTGTAATCATTGTTTTCAAATCAAATTCATACATACATATATACATGCACCCATAGTATAGTGTTTGTACAAAGTATTACAGAAACAACAAATGGATTGGCATGTACATGAACAAAACTGTGTAAAAAGCTGTTTGTTAACAGATATTAGTTTTATATGATCTCTTTACAGTCTATTTTAGAAAAAGATGTGAACCAATTCACAAACATTGCTTATACATAAATATATGCACTTTTTTACATGAAGCACTTATTTATTATTCATCAATATCTGCACTATTTTTGTTTTCAGAGCAGAGAGTCACTGTGAATAGCTGTGATCCTATAAAATTTATGGTTTTTGGTTGAGCTGTCACCACAGAAGGTTAGGTTTGGATGGGCCACTTTAAACTATAAATGCTCATGGTGATATTGTGTCCTGGTAATAAGTTTTTGCTTCTTCACTGCATATCACTTAATATATGTTCTTACATAGTCTTAGGTTTCTTGTGCATTGTCTTACATGTAGACTTTTTCTTTGGCCTTTGAACAATTTGACATCCAGACGCCTTTTTCTTCACACTGTCCATAGTTTAGTCTGAACTGTAGATGCCAGTATTCCTTGAACATTTCTAGAGAAGTTGTTGTGGATTGGAAGAACTATAGACCTATTCACTTCCTCACATTTCTGGCTGCTTGTCTATATTGTAGCTACTTACCACTGTAGCAGCTGACTGCCACAAGGGGTATGAGAGGTAATTTTTTCTTTATTGTAACATCGCTAGCAACAATCATATCAGTTCCTTTCTGATAAGGCTCCATCTGGCTTTAAAATCCTTGCTAAATGCCTGTTTTCTGATGTCTCTGTCACATGTTTTGGAGAGAGAAAACCTGACTGGAATTGACATTGTTGCATCTTCTAACCTGAGCCTGGTCCCCATGTGGTAGGTTTGCCTCTAATTTCTACAATGGATCACATAATTTCATGTCATTTCATGTCATTTCATGTCAATGTATTGTTTGACAGTTGCACAGGCCATTGCTTTGCTTGTGAAGCATTTTGTCCTGGCTTGCATTGGCTAAATATTACAGCAGAGTTGTAGCGGCCATCCACTCTTATGCTGATAGCGTTGTCTACTTTGCCTATTATACTCTTTGGCAAGGTTAGCTTTTTATCACATGAGTTCAATGTCAAGTGTTTGCTGTCGATACACTATCGAATTATCTCAGCATCCTCTTACATGTTTGTGGCTTTAGTGAGTAGGTAACAACATCTTGTACTATCCAGCGATGTGTCTCGTAATTCTGCTGATTTTTTACCTCAGTTTGGAGACCTGACCACCTTGTACAGCTTCTGCAGTGTTGTAACAAAGCTGCAGTTTGTACACTTTAGTGAGATTTTCCAGCAGACTCCACATTCTTGTAGGACGTATTGAATAAATCTGATGTTTGTTCACTGCCTTCAGTCTCATGTTGTGTTGACCATGTTTTTTGTTTCAGGGTAGCTGCCTCTGTCACTCTGGCACGAAGAGCCTGTTACCTTGTGATGCCCACAAATACAGCTGACATGGATCAACTGCCTCAGTCAATGAGATAGACTAGTTTAACTGCTCATGATCTTCACCAACAGGATCAGCGTCTTCAAAATGCAAACTCATGTTCCATAATGATTCCAGGCTGCAACATGGTGGCTCTGCTTCTATCTCCTTTCATTGTTAGAGAGGTTATGTGGTCATTTTTTAATTTGACAATCACAGTACTTAGGATTCCAATTTGTTGGGCCAGGATGTCTGTGTCTTTAAAAACATAAAAATGCTATTGTCACTTTGTATTTTCTCTTAGAAGTTTTGATGCAAGCTATATAAATACAGCAAAGAATTGTTTAACAGATACTTAAAAACACTCTCTCGGGGAATCTTTCTTGGCATATGAAAGGTTAAGATGTATGTAAGATGAATGCTTAAGTAAGAATACCTGACATTTAGGCATGTACACTTTAAGAAAATAATAACAGTTATATGTGTAAATGAAATGTCAACATGAATATTTTAAAATTTACATTTACTGATTTATTCTAATGGTAAGTGCTTAAAAACATTATTTGGCTTCTGTACAAAATAAGAAATGATACATTAAACTATAGATTTAAAATTATTGTAGAATAACTGCAAACACAGATGACGAGCTGTTGTTACTGTTTATTCTGACCAAGTAGTACTGATAGCTGGACATCATCATAACTAGTTTATTCAAGGGTCAGTACATCCATCCAGATTTTATTGTGTCCCTGCCATGCTGCCCAGGTATGACTTTTAAAGAAGTTTCTAAACCAATGTGCCAGAAGTAGGCTCTGCTAGCTGGACAGAGGTAACAATGCTTTTATAGATATCTGTTACCACATAGACAAAGGTATGAAATACCAAAGAAGGCTTTCTCAAGGTGTCAGTCATGGATTAGCCTTTGATTGAGTCAGCACTAACCAAACTAATTGATTACTTTATTACTTGAGAGTTATTAGAAAAGCCAACTGAACAAAAGGTGCTTACACCAAGCCATCCTGAAATTGTCTTGGCCATTTTAAAATATAAAGTTTATACCTTAAAAGTATAAACAAATTGATAAACTTCTCCATATTACAAGGTTTTAAAATATAGGTAAAATGTACGAAATCTTTATCCAAAGAAAAGCATTGGGGTTTTTTCAATACTGTAGACATATGTTGTGGAAAATTTAAAAATAGAAAGTATGATACAATTGTAGCATAATGTTATGATTTATATTCATAACCAAAATAACACAACCATAATTAAACATTGTTACAATACATAATATAAAGTTATAATAGTTATAGTTAAATAAGTCCACTATTTTTTAGTGCAAACACATTGTAAATGCATTTTCTAACAGTATTTGTCATGACAAATCAGATACTTTTCCATAAAAACATCCATTCAACTTATAAGATTCTCCAATTTGGAAAATCCTCTTTCGGACAAGGCTTTATTACCAATAAAGTTAAACAGTGATCTGTGCTGGGTCAAGGGAGACAACTGTATTTGAACAGCAGGTATTTGACTAAAAGTTGTATGACGTCTTGAGTATGCATAGTTCTACCTTAGTGTGTATTTGTAAACCAATAAATCAAAATTACTATCTTTTACCCTGTTAATGCAGTCTGGGCAGACAAATACTTCCAAGAGTGGTTCAGTCACCATTTCTTTAGATATTACAATATGACTTGTACCATTTAACTGAGCGAGACTAATAATAGATGTGTACAGCAGTCAAAATATGACATGCCTTTATACAGTTACTTTCAAGCCTATGGGAAAATAATTGGAGCCTGACCCCAAAATACATATTACGGTTTTAAGCTGGCAAATTAAATTTTGCTTGTTAATGTATGTGTATGAATATTTACATTTTAGAATTTAACGTTTTGCATATCTGTAATATTGCAATAAAAGATTGACGGGTCAGCACAGATATAAATATCTGTTCTGCCCGGTCTGTCATTTGTAGCTTTTCGTTATGTATGCCCTACTTTTCCGTGCTTTTCATATTTTTCAGCAAGTCGGCACTTGAGTAACAATACTTTTTACCTGTATGGGTCCTTGGTTTTAATTATGGTTATAATGATTTTGAGTATTGATTTTATTGAGATTAATATAATATTAATATAAAAAGTAGTTATTATCAATATTATTATAAATGTTAGCATTAGCATGATAATTTAAAACAGACATGGGGCAGTGGGGCTGGTTCTTTCATGAAACTAGAAGCCAATGGGAATGGGAAAATAATTTGGAGTCTGACCCAAAATACATGTACATGTATATTATGGTTTAAAGCTGGAATATGTAAATATGTTTAAATGATTGTTTATTATCGTCACTACAAATTTTGATGGCAGCCATATATTGCTGTCATATATATTTAGAATACACTCATATTTTATTCTACTTTCACCTTTTAATTTTTTTTTAAGCAATGATCGTGATTTATACAATGCTACTGTTTATCGAACAGATAGGCATCACTGATATAAACAGCAAAATAGAAGTTGTTGGTTTTAAATGGCTTTTGGTTTTAAGATTAATTTTAGTCTGAAAGATACTGACATTGTTCGCACATCATTTTCATGAACATACATTTGTTCTGTGATTTTATTCTACTCTTAATAACACTTTAAAGGCACATAAAGCAATACACAGTTAAATATACTGCAATGTAATGAAGCAAATTTTTAAAATTGGATCTCTGACAGTAGGTTAAACTGTCTCAATGAACAAAAATTTAAAACAATTATTGTCACATTTTTTTTATAATTTAAGTTCATAAATAACAGGACATTTTAATTTTCAATTTCCCAAATGCACAGCTTTTTGTAGTTTTGTACAAAATAATTGGTTAATAACATGGTAGTATAAGTAACATAAATCATTGGATATCTCAATAAAATAAAATATCTTGGTAAAAATAAAGGTTGAGGCATTCTGAATGGCCAAACTAAAACAAACAATATTTATTGACAGTAAATACTATGTATCTGTCTAGGTAGGCGATGGTTTGAGTGCTTCACCCTGGGTCACTGTGAAAAATGTCAATGTGGTTTAAGTGTTACATTCTAACAGGTTTGTTATTGTATTGTTTGAACACTATTTCACAACACAAATGTGCACCACTGTACATCAACATTATGGAGTGGTATTTCTGCAAAAAATGCATTATGCTTTGTGACAATGGCATCATGCTTTACAAGCAGTAAGCCAGTCACAAAGCACAATGCAATGAAGAAATTATGTTACGCCGCATTACTTGTATCTGTCAAAACATTGGTTAGACTTCAGCATAATACTCCATGTCTGTACTCTAAGTTGGAGACAATATTTATGGCTTAAATTATTTTAACTGTTAACGCTGGTATTACCATGTTTCATTTCTCAGTATAATGGTTTGGTGTGATAAAGTGACAAGCTTAAAGCAAACTAGCCACAGATGGTGCAATTTAATTTTTTTTTAAATTAAAGCCGTTTAAAGCCACTTTAAAAGTATGTTTAAACTATCCCTGCTGATACATAGATTATTTGTAAAATATGTTCAGACAAAAAAATAACAATACTATTTCACAGTATGATAAAACAAAGCACTGCAATGCTTTATTTTCTATTCCCAGTGTTCATATACTCAGTCCTGGTACTTATTTTCTATTCTTACAGTAAGGAAGACGGTGTCGATATATATATATTGTATCCCTCTTAAGTTAATCAAAGAGCAGGCTTTCTAGGTAAACAATCATTTGAAAAGATTTCAAGTTGCCTTGTACACATATTATATATTCTTATTTGATTTAAAGGGTACTGTTGTATAACAAATGTATCAAATTCTATGCCAAGTCTTCATTTGCATTTTCCATCTTTGATCAGGCCGCTTAAACAAGAAAATACATATAGTTGTTTTTCACATACAGTACTGTTAATTGTAAAGTTTTTCCTAATTTTGTTTAGTATGTTTTTATGCATACTTTTATTTAAGGAGAGAAAAGAAAACGACATTTCAACTGTAATTGTTTAATCTTTTTCTTGTAATGTTGTTCACTGAAAACAAATGACAACTCAATAAACAAGCAAGTTTTATCATTAATCATCTATTGAACAGATCATCTTTACCTTTTGCATGGAATTGCAACCATTATCCTATTATTTCCATTTACTTTTAAGCAAAAAATAGCAACATGAACATTACCAACATGAACATTACCAACATGAACATTATATAAGAAAAATATTACAAAGGTTTGGGTTAAATGTTTTCTTTTAGTCTGATGTAGGTTTATTATACTAGATCTAGAAGTAATCTTTTAAGTAGCTATCTAAAAAATTCTTAGCTTTTTCAGGAGAACTCCAATAATGTGATGATCTAATGACATGTGTTAAGAACGAAGATAAATTTTAAGCAAGATATTTTTTTATTTTATTCTTCTTTATAAATTTGACAAGAGTTTATTGGTATTTTTATTAGCGTCCCACTAGTAATGATAGGAACTGATAATGTTGACTGAGACCTAATCACTGGATGTTTTCACCTTATGAGGTATAAAGTTGTAATGTAGACTAAAACAGTAGTCACAGCCTTCACCATGCTGAAATGTCTAAGTGACCCCTTTCACTACGAGGATAGTCTCTCTACTCAAAACCAAAGCCAACAGCTTTAACAATAATTCTCAAGAAATTATTTTCAAAATGCTCATACTGCTCTATCGAATAAGTCCTTGAGAAAGTGATGGAAGGAGCACAGGTGTTTACAGTTGATAAGTTTGATGATGCATGGTTGAACTCTATCACTCCACATTCTACCCTTGGAATTGTTTTGCACCCTACAAGAGCTTGTAGAACATGCCCAGTGCTGACTGTCATTTCATCTGATCCATCCTCGACACTGACCCATGGGGTCATAATTCGTCCACCTGATTAAGAAAGAACTTAAGTAAATCATCACAAAAATAATAACTTTGTGTGTTTTTTTGTTTTTTTTAATTCAGCTACATGTCTTAGTATAGGGACATTAGTGATTATGCAAGTTGCAGGAGTGCCTCTGTTTTTGCCTGTATTCAAATTATTAAGTATTAAAACCTTGTATAATTGCATTTCTTGTTCCAAAAATCTCCACATTACCATACAATTATTAAATTTTAAAACAGTTTAAACAATAGTATTTAAAATACAAGTACAAGCTGGAAATAAGAACAAAACTTTCTCCTAGTTCAGGGATACAGACATTAATATAGCCGTAGTTAAGTGATAATCATTCTACACATGAATAAAACTATACAGACAAATCTTCTAACACCAAGTACTGTTAATACACAGCAGTAGAGCTGGAAGTTCTTACTTGAAAGTCACACTCTATAGGTTGTAAACAATTCTCAAAAAGATTTGTAGACATCAATGTAGCATCTGTCTGTATGGTCTTGTGGATACATGTTAGCCTCTCATACTTAAGGCTCTACTTTTAAATTCTGCATGTTGCCATTTTTATTTTGCATTTGTTAGTAAACATTTTTATTTTGTTAACTAGATTGTTTTTGTTTCAGGAAGTAAACTTTATCTTGTCATGTTGGAAAACTGTTGAAAAGGAAGACAAACTGGTGAACTGAACATTTAAAAAGCTATTTGGTTCCTGGTCCCCCCGATGTACATCCCACAAACGTAGCAACCAATGTAACCACTTGTTAACCATACAAAACTCACAAACTTGCTCTAACAGAATCAGTGTAACAATTTGTTAACCATATGAAACTCACACACTATCTGAAGTGGGTTCTGTGTAACCACTTGTTAACTATATGAAACTCAAAAAACTTGCTCAAACAGAATCAGTGTAACCACTTGCTAATCATATGCAAGTCACAAACTTGCTCAAACAGTCAGTGTCACGGTTTGTTGACCATATGAAAGTCACAAACTTGCTCAAACAAAATCAGTGTAACTATTTGTTAACTGTATGAAACTCACGAACTTGCTCAAACAGAATCAGTGTAACCACTTGTTAACCATAAGCAACTCACAAATTTGCTCAAACAGTCAGTGTCACGGTTTGTTGACCATATGAAAGTCACAAACTTGCTCAAATAGAATGTGTAACCGCTTGTTAACCATATGAAAATTCACGAACTTGCTCCAACAGGACCAGTTTTACCATCTGATAACTATATGGAACCCAAAAACCAGCTCAGCGGTGTCAGCGTAACCTCTTTTTAACTAAAGGAAATTCACTAACTTGCTCTTACATGACCAGTGGAACAGTTTGTTAGCCATATGATACTCACAAACTTGCTCAAACATAATCAGTGTAACCACTAGTTAACCATATGAAACTCACAAAATTGCTCAAAAAGGATCAGTGAAACTGTTTGTTAACCATCAAATGCATGGAAACTTGATCAAATGAAATATGCTTGTGCAGGTATCCTACACAGCAAAAAGGTGCACAACTGTTTACAATTTTATGTTTCTCAGACATCATGCCATAACAGTCAACACCTGAAGGTCTACTAAGACATCACGCCACAAGAGTCCATGACTCAAGCTCACCATGTATAAGATGCAAGGCTTAAGATCAACTAAGACATCATGCCATATGAGTCCATGACTTAAGATCAAATGAGACATCGTGATTTAAGCTTAAACTACTTGCCGACAACACGGATGCAATGTCCCAAGACTTACTGACTATGAACTGACAAATATTTTTTATGACGTTTAGTTCACTGACCTAAAACATCCATGATACCATGTCCTGACTGGAAGATAACTATGACTTATTGGCTCAAGCTTCACCACCTGGCTAAATACAAAACTTGTTATTTCACAATTCATCCCAATGATGTACATCAGTATTGTCTGCTCAGAGGCAGGGGTATCGCGAGGGACCCTCCCGCTCATTGTAGCCAGGTTTAAGCTTTGTAGAAAACCTTCAGGACAAGTTATAACAACGTACTTATGCAAGCAATAGTTGGGCTGACATACAAAGTCATTGAAAAAGACCTGTGGAAACTGACATACTATGATATGGACAATAATTGAAACACAATAACTCTAATTATCATGCAGGTGTTTCATTTGTTTTTGAGATACATTACAGCAACCAACTTTTAGCCATTACAGTAATGTCCAGCTGTTTTGGTGGTGGAGGACACAAACGCACCACATGTCAGTTAGTCCCACATTGAGTCATTTGGCCCAATGATCAGTTTTCTTTCTGTTCTTCAATTGTCTTTGATATCTTTTCTTGTACTTTTCTTTGAGGCGTTCTTCTTTTTTCAGTGCTACGCGCAATCGAAAAAGTTCTCGGTAAGCTTTCGCTCGGTCTTTTCGGACTTTCTTCCTCCCTAATCGTTTGGCCGTTTGTGACGGTACACGTACTTCGTCTGGAGAAGTAGGCGGCATTTCTATTCTTTCTACAGCTGTTGCTGTAAGTTGTTTTCTTATTCTATGATCGAGAGCATGCTTTCGCCATTGGCAGCGTTTCTTTCTCTTTTTTCGAGTTTTATTTCATCAATCGACTTTACAACGCCCCTTTCCTTCTTTTTGATGTATCTTTCTCTCTCCTGTCTCTTATACTCTTCATGTTTTCTGGGGTCTTCACGTTGTTTTTGCCGCGACCTTGCTACCCTTTCCGCGTTAGAAAGTTTTGTTCCAGGACCGTTTATAGACTTTCTAGCCATGGCTGTTCCAATTGTTTCGTGCGGAGAAGTATAGCGTCTTTTACCAAATCTATCTTACTGTAAAATTGAAATGAAATTGTCAAATTAGATACCTAAGGTGGACCGGAAATAAGACTTAGGCAAACATATACATAACCTGCATGTGCATCAATTGTGACATACACATTATAAGTAAATATTATATTATAATTATGTTTAATATAAACATTCATCAGTTCCGTAATGTTTATTATCAACTCCGTAATGTTTTCAAAAGTTACGGTACTGAACATTACGGAGTTGAAAATAATATCTAAAATCCCCGTCGGGAGCCTAAGCATGTTTATGTTGGCATCGGGCTCGGGTGTTATTTATAAACCTACTAAAACCATGCAGGAATGGCCATGGACAAGTCTAATTATTCTATCAGCAACAGCCTTTGTACTACATAGCGTACGGTAATGATGCAAAGAAAGCATACGCACTAATTATGTGTCACTTACCAACAAATTTCTCCTCTGCCATTTTGCCCACGCTCACGCCATCTTCGGCTGTTCAAATATTTCGCGCATTGTAAAAGTTTATTGGGTTTATCGTCCCACCACGTTGTAAAAGTCGCCAATCTCCCATGCAGAGTTGTCGTTCGTTCCTCTCCCAGACAGTGAATGTATGAGCCGATGGTAGAGAGTGAAAAGTTGCTTGACGTCAGAATTGAAGAGTGTTTAAGGGAGATAACAAATAAACAACAATTCATCAATAGTTACGGAAATGATATAAACCTGAGGGACATATTTTAAATGTATTTGACATTATATTCTCCAAGCTCAGAAGAAACACTTCTTAGACATAAGTGACAAATAACTATTCTTTCGGGGACTTAACTGCAAAAAATCAATTTCAGTGTGTAACAAGGGTTTATATTTTGTGAAACTGAAAACCTTATCCAACCAAACAACCAACAAAACCCAAACAAACCAACCACCCAAACTGACATCACAAACCACCCCAGAAACTGACAACACAAACCAACCCCCACAACTGCCAACCCAAACCACCCCTCCAAACTGCCAACCTGAACCAACCCCCACAACTGACAACCTGAACCAACCCCCACAACTGACAATCCTGAACCACCCCCCACAACTGACAACCTGAACCAACCCCCACAAACTGACAACCTGAACCAACCCCCACAACTGACAACCTGAACCAACCCCCCACAACTGACAACCTGAACCAACCCCCACAACTGACAACCTGAACCAACCCCCCACAACTGACAACCTGAACCAACCCCCACAACTGACAACCTGAACCAACCCCCCACAACTGACAACCCTAAACCAACCCCCACAACTGCCAACCCTGAACCAACCTTCCAAACTCACAAACAAACCAAACAAAACCAAAACAATATTAAATAAATAACAAACAAAACAAATAAAATAATAAAATACCTAAATAACTTAAAAAAACTAAACAATTAACAAAATAAAAAAGGTTATTTAAAATATAAACAAATAAACAACTAAAATTTATAATATGTAAGAGTACAAAGATGAAAACAGACACATACAGTTACTTATTTATTATCCTGCAGGTGTTCATTGGGTCTTGGTCGGCTGGTCATCTTGGCATCCTTGGCTCCTCTGTGGTGGTCGTCTGGGTCTTCCATCATCTACAGCTTAAGAAAATTACATAAAAACGGAAAAAAATATAAGTACATTCTTAAATCAAACAACAAATACCATGCATATTAACATGATGACAAGACAAGGACATAGCTAAAAGAAATACTTATTATCCGGCTAGTGGTCATCGAGTCTTGGTCGGCAGGTCATCTTGTCATCGTCGATTCATCTGGACTGGTCATCTGGGGCTTGCATCTATCTATATCTCAGTAAAATAAATATTAAAAAAGGAAAGATATTAGTAAATTCATGGAAACATGTTATTTTATAACAAATAATAGAAAAAACAACAAAACTAATTAGAAAAAAGTACATATTTAACTAGATACAATGACTTAGTAAATAACAAAATACATATCTAATTAAAGTAAATTAACTACCTACTAAAAATGAATAAATAACACATTAAATACTAAATAAAGCAACTAACAACTAACTACTGCAGGGCAGGAAGCAGGGCAGGGGAGGGAGGTAGGGCAAGAAGCAGGGTGGGGGGTGGGGGTGGGAAAAGCAGGGCAATGGGGAGGTGGTAGGGCAGGGTATGCTAAGGTAAGGTAAGACATAAGGTAAAGATGTTAAGATAAAGGTAAAAATAAAACAAAATAAACACAGATAAAAAATAAATAAATGACATGTATAAAAGTATAAAGATGAAAACAGATACATACAGTTACTTATTTATTATCCTGCAGGTGTTCATTGGGTCTTGGTCGGCTGGTCATCTTTGCATCCTTGGCTCCTCTGGGGTGGTCGTCTGGGTCTTCCATCATCTACAGCTTAAGAAAACAACATAAAAAGGGAAAAGAAGATTAGTACATTCTTAAATCAAACAACAAATACCAAGCATATTAACATGATGACAAGACAAGGACATAGCTAAAAGAAATACTTATTATCCGGCTGGTGGTCATCGAGTCTTGGTCGGCAGGTCATCTTGTCATCGTCGATTCATCTGGACTGGTCATCTGGGGCTTGCATCTATCTATATCTCAGTAAAATAAATATTAAAAAAGGAAAGATATTAGTAAATTCATGGAAACATGTTATTTTATAACAAATAATAGAAAAAACAACAAAACTAATTAGAAAAAAGTACATATTTAACTAGATACAATGACTTAGTAAATAACAAAATACATATCTAATTAAAGTAAATTAACTACCTACTAAAAAATTAATAAATAACACATTAAATACTAAATAAATCAACTAACAACTAACTACTGCAGGGCAGGAAGCAGGGGAGGGAGGTAGGGCAAGAAGCAGGGTGGGGGGTGGGGTGGGAGAAGCAGGGCAATGGGGAGGGGGGAGGCAGGGAGAAATGGAGGTGGTAGGGCAGGGTATGCTAAGGTAAGGTAAGACATAAGGTAAAGATGTTAAGATAAAGGTAAAAATAAAACAAAATAAACACAGATAAAAAATAAATAAATGACATGTATAAAAGTATAAAGATGAAAACAGATACATACAGTTACTTATTTATTATCCTGCAGGTGTTCATTGGGTCTTGGTCGGCTGGTCATCTTGGCATCCTTGGCTCCTCTGGGGTGGTCGTCTGGGTCTTCCATCATCTACAGCTTAAGAAAACAACATAAAAAGGGAAAAGAAGATTAGTACATTCTTAAATCAAACAACAAATACCAAGCATATTAACATGATGACAAGACAAGGACATAGCTAAAAGAAATACTTATTATCCGGCTGGTGGTCATCGAGTCTTGGTCGGCAGGTCATCTTGTCATCGTCGATTCATCTGGACTGGTCATCTGGGGCTTGCATCTATCTATATCTCAGTAAAATAAATATTTAAAGGAAAGATATTAGTAAATTCTTGGAAACATGTTATTTTATAACAAATAATAGAAAAAAATACAAAACTAATAAGAAAATAAGTACATATTTAACTAGATACAATAACTTAGTAAATAACAAAATACATTGCTAATACAACTAAACTAACTACCTACTACAAATGAATAAATAACACATTAAATACTAAATAAAGTAACTAACTACTGCAGGGAAGGGAGGTAGGGCAGGAAGCAGGGCAGGGAGGAAGGACAGGAAGCAGAGCAGGAGAGGTAGGGCAGGAACAGGGCAGGGCAGGAGGGGTAGAGCAGGAAGGTAAAATGTGGTAAAAAGTATGGCAAATATGGTAAAAATAAGGTAAAATATAGTGAAAGTAAGGTAAAGTATGGTAAAAGGGCAAAAGAATAAGATAAAAAAGGTAAAATATTGTGAAATAAGGTAAAATATGGTAAGAAAAGGTAAAAATAATGTAAAGAATGGTCATAGTTAAGGTAAAAATGGTAACAGGTAAGGTGAAATATGGTAAAAAGTAAATAAAATAAGGTAAATAAGGTAAAAATATAGTAGAAACATAAAATAAGATAAATTATGGTATGAAGATAAATGAGTTAAAAAAGGTATAATATGGTAAAGTATGGTAAAAAATAATGTAAAGTATGGTAAAAGGAAAGGTAAAGTATATGGTTAAGATATGGTAAAAGGTAAGGTAAATGATGGTAAAAGGTAAAAAATAGGTAAAAAGTAGGTAAAAAAGGTAGAATAATAAAGAAAGTAAAAAGACAAAATATAATGAAAATAAGGTAAAATATAGAAAAAGAATTTAAAAAATAAAATAAATTTGTAAAAAAGAGTGAAAATATGGTAAAAGTAATGTAAAATATGGTGAGATATGGTAATAGGTAATGTAAAATATGGTAAACTATAAGGTAAAGATATGTAAAAGGTAAGGTAAAAATATGGTAAAAGGTATGGTAGAATATCGTAAAAGTTAAAAAAATAAGGCAAAACAGTAAAATAAGGTAAAAAGATAAAGCAAGAAAAGTAAAATATGGAGAAAAGATAAAACAATAAGATAAACAGGTAAATTATGCTGAAAATGAGGTAAAATAAGGTAAAAGTTAGGTAAATTATGATAAAAAGATTAAAAGAAATAGAATAGTTAAAAAATAATGATAAATAATATGGTAAAATAAGGTAAAGGTTAAGTAAATATAGAGATGGAAGAATGAATGAATATGTAAGAGTAGAAATATGGAAACAGACACATACAGTTACTAATTTATTATCCTGCAGGTGTTCATTGGGTCTTGGTCGGCTGGTCATCTTGGCATCCTTGGCTCTTCTGGGGTGGTCCTCTGGGTCTTCCATCATCTACAGCTTAAGAAAACAACATAAAAAGGGAAAAGAGATTAGTACATTCTTAAATCAAACAACAAATACCAAGCATATTAACATGATAACAAGACAAGGACATAGCTAAAAGAAATACTTATTATCCGGCTAGTGGTCATCGAGTCTTGGTCAGCAGGTCATCTCGTCATCGTCGATTCATCTGGACTGGTCATCTGGGACTTGCATCTATCTATATCTCAGTAAAATAAATATTAAAAAGGAAAGATATTAGTAAATTCTTGAAAACATGTTATTTTATAACAAATAATAGAAAAAACAACAAAACTTAATAGAAAAAAGTACATATTTAACTAGATATAATGACTTAGTAAATAACAAAATACATATCTAATTGAACTAACTACCTACTAAAATGAATAAATAACACATTAAGTACTAAATAAAACAACTAACTACTGCAGGGGAGGGAGGGAGGTAGGGCGAGAAGCAGGGGGGGGGGGCAGGGGAGGGGGGAGAAAGTGAGATATGGAGGTGGTAGGGCAGGGGTTAGGGCAGGGAATGCTAAGGTAAGGTAAGACATGATAAGGTAAAGATGTTAAGATAAAGGTAAAAATAAAACAAAATATACACAGATAATAAATAAATGACATGTATAAAAGTATAAAGGTGAAAACAGATACCAACAGTTTCTTATGTAATATCCTGCAGGTGTTCATTGGGTCTTGGTCAGCTGGTCATCTTGGCATCCTTGGCTCCTCTGGGGTGGTCATCTGGGTCCTCTATCATCTACAGCTTAAGAAAACAACATAAAATGGGAAAAGCGATTAGTACATTCTTAAATCAAACAACAAATACCAAGCATATTAAATGATTACAAGACAAGGACAAAGCTACAAGAGATACTTATTATCTGGCTGTTGGGCGTCGGATCATGGTCGGCTGGTCATCTCGTCATCGTCGATTCATCTGGGCTGGTCATCTGGGGCTTGCATCTATCTATATCTCAGTAAAAAAAATATTTAAAGGAAAGATATTAGTAAATTCTTGGAAACATGTTATTTTATAACAAATAATAGAAAAAATACAAAACTAATTAGAAAAAAGTACATATTTAACTAGATATAATGACTTAGTAAATAACAAAATACATATCAAATTAAATTAAATTAACTTCCTACTAAAATGAATAAATAACATATTAAATACTAAATAAAGCAACTAACTACTGCAGGGCAGGGAGGTAGGGCAGGAGGCAGGGGAGGGGAGAGAGGTAGGGCAAGAAGCAGGGTGGGGGGTGGAGAAGCAGGGAGAAATGGAGGTGGTAGGGCAGGGTATGCTAAGGTAAGGTAAGACATAATAAGGTAAAGATGTTAAGAAAAGGTAAAAATAAAACAAAATAAAGACAGATAATAGATAAATAAATGACATGTATAAAAGTATAAAGATGAAAACAGATACCAACAGTCACTTATGTAATATCCTGCAGGTGTTCATTGGGTCTTGGTCTTCTCGGCATCCTAGACTCATCTGAGGTGTCATCTGGGGCTTGCATGTCTGTAAGAAAAAAAGAAAAAGTGGTTAGTCTAATCCACTACCTAAACCAATCCACTTATCCAACCACCCAAACCAGACCACTTATCCGCCACCAAAAGCAACCATCTTTTCCAACCACTTAACCAACCACATAAACAAACCACCTTATAACCAACCACCTAAACCAACCACCTTATCCAACCACCTATCTCAACCAACAATCTTAACCAGCCATCTAAACCAACCACCTATACCAACCAACTAAACAAACCACCTTTTCCAATAACCTAAACCAAACACCTAAAAACCACATAAACGAACCACCTTATCCAACCACCTAAACATACTACCTCAACTAACAACCTTAACCATCCATCTAAACCAACCACCTATACCAACCAACTAAACCAACCATTAAGTCGTTTTTTTCCAGACCAAAACAAGTTCAAAACGATTATTACCTGAAAAGACTCTGTGAGATTCTGTTTATTGATGTCCAAAATCGATGTAAAAAGGGAAGCATAATGACAAACTCTACATTACAAACTCTTATTTCCAATCTAAGCCACACTGCACAATTACCTATTTTAAACCACTTGACAACATACTTTTGACATCGAGTTTTATCTTCACCTGGGTAGTTCGTGCTGACAGCGATATCTTTTTTAAGCAGAAATCCCCAACTTGCTTATTTATAGATTTGAAAAGGCATAAATATAGAGTGAATGTTTTTATACAACCAAAAGTAAAGCATAACATCCAAAGCAATATTTCACAATTTGTACAGTCTTAAAATTCTGATAGTGTTCAAAATGGTCTTGTCTTTGACTAAAAGTTTGAGTGCTGCAATAGTTATGCCCCAGTTCCCACAAACAAGAGTAAGATACTATTACATGTAACTGATACAGGAAAACTGTCAGATATCACCTTTAAACAGCTTATTTATATCCAACTTTCCATAATATACTTTATCTGGAGTACCTCAACTCTATAAACGGAAATATTTTCGTCAGAATATTAGACAAAAGGTGCTAAAACAAGGTCAAATGTGCTTTGCATGTGCTGGTCACAATATCGGACAATCTAAAACAAATAAGATGCACCGAGTTGTTAAGTGTGCATCATGAGGTGCATTATAATATTTAGGTTGTGGCCCTCACAAACTTTCGTAGATTATAATAGCTAAGAGAAAAGGCTTTTGTGAATCAGGCCAAGTAGAAACACTAATTCTGTTTTCTGAACATCCGGGTATTTTACAATTACCAATGATGCAACGCTGCATGGCAACGGTGAAAACAAAGGTGATCTGCCACCTTCATTAAACTTAATAAATGGCACAAGCAGTTAACATGTGTCAGATGCAGCCAGCAAAAGTCCAAAATCATCATATACAGAATTGACCAAAAGAAGGAATAACTATTCAAAGGTACACTATCTATGAAGGAAGACATAAATAAAGTTTCAGTCCAATTTATGCAGTTATACATATGTACTTGATAGTACTTGCATGCATCTTTCTGAATTGAGAAAAAAAGACCAAATGTTTTTACTCTTGTTTATGATACAAGGTTTCGGTCCGGGAACACGTGGTTTAAATTGTAATCCAACTTGTGCCCTGGTTGTTGAGATAAACCCTTGATTGTAGCTTAGGTGCACAACTTCAACCAGAATTTGAATATAACATGACCATGGTAACCGTTGCTTTAAATAGTAAAATACAGACATAGGAATACATGTGAAGTTTCAAATGTATTTGTTCAGTGATCTTGTCAATTTGTTGTTGTTGTTTTTTTGGAACGGTTAAAATTTATAGGTGGTATCCGACAGTTTGCCGATATCTAATTCATGTAACATTATTCCACCATCAAGACTGTTAGAAATGCCTATATGCACTGCACTACAAGAGGTACTAGTAACAATATTATCGATGTCTTAACTAGAGTGGATACCATGCTCTGGGGAAAGGGGACAGCATTACGCAAGACTCGTCGGCGTCAGTATAATGGATCGGCCGGGTTCAGTCCCTGGGCACCTCATAAGTGCCCCTGTGCTATAATGATAGAAATGTCGCTGCACAGTATCGGCAAAAATGCTGGCAAATCCCATCCCATCCCATTTCTTGGCATATGTCAATATGTACAATGTTCATTTCTGTAAAGTAAAATATCTGCCCCAAAATGCACACACCTGATTGATTTAAAATTATATTGAATGGTGTGAAATATTACTTACAGGTGCATCTATGTCTTTGGATGATGTCTTTTCAAATACAATTTTCCAATCTCGATTCAAAACACAACCACCATTGCCCATTTTCTTTCCAACTATGAAAGTCCGCCAAAAACAGATGTGTAATAATAAGATCCCGTGCAAATCGTGTGTCCTGGGTACGGTCTGACGTCCAGCTGAGTGATGATGGTGAAATTTGATTGGTTCGCCGAACCTATTTCACCTGGTGTGCATTGTTTCACTGTGTAGATATGAACACCTCTGGATCTACACGGTTGCAAGAAAATGTTCAGTGGTTTAACATATCCCTTTAATCCCTAATTATCTGAACATTTGTTGAATACCAATCCAGCAATAGACGGAATCTTATGCACGTCAGGTCTACATACCGATACTTTTAAAGACATACAGACAGCAGTGACTTTTATGTATATGCAAAATGGCATGTGCGGGCTGGAGAATGCAATAATCACAGAGCTTCTTGGAAATACGTACATTAACAATTTAAGGAAAATCCACGCTCCCTCAAAAGTAATCCGTAGATCCGGCAGGCCCCAGACGGACATATGAATTTTAAAGTTTCCAGATTCTCACACAGAAAAACATTCTAATATATTATACAACATACATGCAAGTTGCATAATATATTAGAATAATTATACACACATTGTGGGCACATATTTGAAAAACAAACAAACAACATATTCCAGCTTGTAAACAATTCAAGTTGTATAATATATTGGTATAATTATACACACATTGTGGGCACATATTTGAAAAACAAACAAACAACATATTCCAGCTTGTAAACAATTCAAGTTGTATAATATATTGGTATAATTATACACACATTGTGGGCACATATTTGAAAAACAAACAAACAACATATTCCAGCTTGTAAACAATTCAAGTTGTATAATATATTGGTATAATTATACACACATTGTGGGCACATATTTGAAAAACAAACAAACAACATATTCCAGCTTGTAAACAATTTAAGTTGTATAATATATTGGTATAATGATACACACATTGTGGGCACATATTTGAAAAACAAACAAACAACATATTCCAGATTGTAAACAATTCAAGTTGTATAATATATTGGTATAATAATACATACATTGTGGGCAAATATTTGAAAAACAAACATACAAACAACATATTCCAGCTTGTAAGCAATCGTCAAATGGGGAGGGTGGCTATAGAAACGTGAAAAAAAAACTCCCTAAATAAAGATAAAAACGTGCTCGCACATTACAAGTAAAACGCTCAACAAGTCATTACTTCTAAAAAGAAAAAAAGGTGTTTTATTTTATGTTTTCATTTTAATATCTATTTATTGGTAAACTTAAGCTTAATTTAATAATACGTAAGAATACCTGCCGGCGGGTATATTCAAAGTTTACAAAATATAACAAACACCCCAAATCAAAGAAAACACCACATGGTAAACATATTTTATGTTGTTAATTTCAACCAAAATAGGCCTACTTTAAAGGGCTTTTGTGTTTAAAATCGCAATTATTTTTCTAGTTATTTAGAGTATATCTATTCGTTAAAAAAAATCTGACACTCTCAACAGAAGCATTTTAAAATAGCCTTTATAATGTATGTTAAAGATGTTATCCCACAGTTTAGACCAAATATTTTTTTCTCAAATAGCAAAATATGCGATGTAACCTGAAAAGGTCCCGCAAAATGCTGTTTATTGGTGCCCTAGATCTGTGTGTGCATAACTCTTCACTCGTCATTGAAAACAGGTATTTCCTATTCGAGCCGAGCTGCACAGTTAGCTATTTTTAAACTAAGAAAACCACGTGACCACTTACTATTGAGATCATTTTACATGAACATCCGGGTATTCAGCTCTGATGTCGATATCTATTTTTAACTGAAATTCCCATCGTACTTGTTATAGATCTGGAAATAATATACATTTTATGCGATATATTTCATGATTTGTATTGTCTTACAATTAAGCTAAAGTTATAAACAGGCTTTATTTAAACTTAAGTGTAAGTTTATGCAGCAATATTGCAAACATTCACCAGAACCGGGGCAAGATGTTGTTACATGTATAAGATATAAGCATATTGTCGGAAATCAACCAATAAGGGAAGGATATCATTACATACATTTATTTCGAATATTTTGAGCAAAACACTAATTTATCGTGCTTAGTTTATTGGTTCTATGTTATTTTTCTTTGTAACTTATAAACTTTACTCACTAGAAAAACATTTTTCATAAATCAAACCTTTAAAATATTATAAAATCGTGTCTTCTTTTCTGAACACGAGACCAGTTAATGCCCGCTGTGCTTGAAAAAAATCAATGACTTACGAACATTTAAGCTTGCAGATATCTCATAGAGATATATCCATACATATATTATGTACAATAATAAAATGATAAAACAAAATTGAAAATGATACTGACTTCTATGTATGCTCAAGAAGAGACTTTCGCGTGAAGATTATTATACAACTTAAGGACGCATTACAGTCACTGCCCCTTGTTTTAATATTTGATGTAAAACAAGAGGTAATATGGGGGAAAAGTGGAGAGAGTGAGAAATGAGAGAAAGAGAGAGAGAGAGAGAGAGAGAGAGAGAGACAGAGAGACAGAGAGAGACAGAGAGACAGAGAGAGAGAGAGAGAGAGATGAGAGAAGCAACTTAACTTTCTTTAAATGTGCAGGAGCTACTTTACGATGCAGGAAGACCGAAGCATATGTAGGCAATGAGGCAATGTATAGTGATGAAATACCCCATACATGCATTGTGTTCGGCTGAATTACTTACTTTATGTATGTATACTGGTGAATTACCAATCTCCCATGCAGAGTTGTAAATGTATGAGCCGATGGTAGAGAGTGGTGAATTACTCCTTGCAGGCTATGTATACGGCTGAATTACTCCATGCAGGCAATGTATACGGCTGAACTAATCCATGCAGGCAATGCGTACGGCTGAATTACTCCATGTAGACAATGCATACGGCTGAATTACTCCATGAAGGTAATGTAAACGGCTGAATAAATCCATGCAGGCAATGTATACGGCTGAATTACTCCATGAAGGTAATGTATACGGTTGAATTAATCCACGCAGGCAATGCGTACGGCTGAATTACTCTATGCAGGTAATGTATACGGCTGAATTAATCCATGCAGGCAATGTATACGGCTGAATTAATCCATGAAGTTAATGTAAACGGCTGTATTAATCCATGCAGGCAATGTATACGGCTGAATTACTCCATGAAGTTAATGTAAACGGCTGAATTAATCCATGCAGGCAATGTATACGGCTGAATTACTCCATGCAAATATTGTATACGGCTGACTTACTCCATGAAGGTAATGCATACGGCTGAATTACTCCATGCTGGCAATGTATACGGCTGACTTACTCCATCAAGGCAATGCATACGCTGAATTACTCAATGAAGGCAATGTATACGGCTGACTTACTCCATGAAGGTAATGCATACGGCTGAATTACTCCATGAAGGCAATGTATACGACTGACTTACTCCATGAAGGTAATGCATACGGCTGACTTACTCCATGAAGGCAATGTATACGGCTGACTTACTCCATGAAGGTAATGCATACGGCTGAATTACTCCATGAAGGCAATGTATACGGCTGAATTACTCCATGAAGGTAATGCATTCAGCTGAATTTCTCCAAGCTGGCAATATGTTATGCCGCTTTATAACACCATGTATATTGTTTATACAACCTAATTAAACCATGTCTGTAAGTTATATGGCCTGATATACAGATGACGATAAGTTTTCCGGCTTAATTACTCAATGTTGGTAATTTATACGGCATAAAACGTCCATGCCGGTGTACGGCGAAATAATTCCGAATCGACAACTAAAAGCTCCATATTAATAACTTATACTGCTCCATATGTCGATAACTTATATTGTCTATTATATCCATATCGATATATATACACTAAATACTTTTATGTTATAACTTACTCGGCCTAGAAAGCCACATTCATAAAGTATACGATCTAACTTATACTGCGTAGTAACACAATGTCGATCACATGTACAGCCTAATAACCTTGCCGATAACTTATACTTGGAGTAACACTACATGTGTGTCGATTACATATATAGCCTAATAACATGTGTGTCGATTACATATATAACCTAATAACATGTGTGTCGATTACATATATAGCCTAATAACGATATGCCGATAACTAATACTGCGTAGTAACACTACTTCTTGTATATCGATAACACATACTACCTAATAACGCTATGTCGATAACTTGTGCTGCGTAGTAACACTATGTCGATAACATAAACAGCATAATAACGCTATGCCGATAACTTGTGCTGCGTAGTAACACTATGTCGATCACATGTATAGCCTAATAACTATATGCTGATAACTTATACTGCGTAGTAGCACTATGTCGATAGCATATACAGTCTAACAACTCTTTGTCGAAAACACATATGACTTGATGCCGGTATTTTCTCTGACCTAATGTCTACATGTCAACAATTTTTATGGCCGTATTAAACGATATGAACGCGGTTTGTTATATTGCACCAAAACATTACCTCCATTGGTTAAAGCCTATACATGTATATGCACTATATTTTTGTTGTTGTTGTTTCCTTAAATCGGTTGGCAAATGTTTGGTACATGTGCAGATAGTCACGAAACATGGAAGGAACGAATGCTTTTGAATGCATTTATATCTATTATGAAAAGGTTAAAAAGACAAAAACACTTAAATGAAGTTTTTAAAAAGACACATTTCATTAACTGTTTGTTACATAATTGCTTAAATGTGCATAAGAAACTTTAGAAAGATCAATCCAAATTATTGTGTGTACAACTTACGTCAACTATACTCTAATTAAAGATTATCGTTATTTACAGTAATAGAGTAGGTACAGAGCTGAAGGTATTCTAAGTTTTGTGTTAGTGGGTGTTGTGGCCATTTTTGTACTTGTTTGTGGAGGTTTGGTTATATTTGTTATTGTATACTTTCTTTTCTTTTGTTTTTGAGCAGAGTGTAATTAGTCTCTTTGCTTTTTATAAATATTTGTACACTATCATTGGCACATCCATTAATACTAATAACTGATTGGTGTCATCGGCACTTTTTTAATCTCTTCCCCTTCAAATGTATATGTAGCTTTAAGCACTGTTTGTATTACAATTGGCTGTTTATAACAATACTGTTCTCACTTTGTAACTTCTTCCACCTATTGAATGTATAAACATCTTGGTATTATAAATAACTTTTCTATATTTCCAGCTTTCAGTTTATAAGTCTGTGATTTTAGTTTTTTTAGATACATGTAACATGAAATTACTGATTAGCTTAATTAAAAAATCTTGGTATTTAAGTATTCAATTCAAAAGGTAAAGAGCAAAATATTTAGATATTTCTACAACAAGTGAGCAATAACGTTTTAAGTTTGTATTAAAATGTTGTTTTATCTTAAAACAACAACTGAAAAGTTAATTTGTATGTGTAGCACGGAACACCATTTGGTCTGCTGCCCAGAAAGTGTTTACAAGACAGGTGGTTGTGCCTTAGAAGAAGAACATGCTAATACATTGTACGCAATAATTAAGTAAAATTTCTATTTTGTTGTCCTTTATTGACAACAATATACCAGGTATAATAATATATAATGACTACACTAGCTTACATTCACTTTAACTAGTTTTTGTGTGTACTGTAATTACAATGACCTATATTGAATCATGTTCTCTTAAGAATACAGCCAGTATCTCAATACTTTTTTTACTTAGGCCAGTATCCATCAACTATTCTTAAGTAAGCTTAAGTCCTGGATTTTAATCCACAATATCTTTATTATGTATTTATGACTGTATTTTTGCATGACTCTCTTAATTTGCAACTTTGAGCTTAAAATCACAATGAAACTTCATAAATAAGTTAATTTTGCTCTTACGTTGTGAGTTGGACTTAAGTCATGACATAGGCTCAAGAATAGTCGGTGAATACGGGTCTATGTATATGTCTAATGCTCTATATAACGAACTATTTGACTAGAATATAATCAATTCGACTAAATATATAGTTTTACCAAAATCCTCTTTACTTTTATAATGAATATTTATTAATGTATTTCGAATACAAATTAACAAAATACGTTAGAAGCGCAAAACGGCAGAGTCAATTGTTATGCATGTTTCTCATTTCACAATGTATGTAATTTATATTAAGAACCGAGAAAGTTATCGTTTGCTGTATCCCCAATGTTTCTGTCCCGTATTCACCATGCCTATAACCCCATATTTATGTCCTGTATCCCCTACGTCCATGTCCTGTATAACCATGCCCATAACCCTACTTTTATGTCATTTATCCCCCATGTCCGTGTCCTGTATAACCATGCCCATTATCTCACGTTTATGTCCTGTTTCTTCCATATACATGCCCTGTATACCCATGCCTATAAGCTCACGTTTGTGTCCTTTATCCCCATACCCATAACCCCACGCTTACGTCCTGTATCCCCCATGTACATGTCCTGTATACCCATGCCCATAACCCCACGTTTACGTCCTGTATCCCCCATGTACATGTCCTGTATAACCATGCCCATAACCCCACGTTTACGTCCTGTATCCCCCATATACATGTCCTGTATACCCATGCCCATAACCCCACGTTTACGACCTGTATCCCCCATGTACATGTCCTGTATACCTATGCCCACAACCCCACGTTTATGTCCTGTGTCCCCATGTCCATGTCCTGTATACCCATGCCCATAACCTCACGTTTATGTCCTGTATCTCCCATGTACATGCTCTGTATACCCATGCCCATAAGCTCACGTTTATGTCCTGTATCCCCATGTACATGCCCTGTATAACCATGCCCATAAGCCAACGTTTTATGTCCTGTATTCCCCATGTCCATGTCCTGTATACCCATGCCCATATCCTCGCGTTTTTGTGCTTTATCCCCCGTGTCCATGTCCTGTATACCCATGCTCATAACCCCACGTTTATGTCCTGTATCCTCATGTCTATGTCCTTTATACCCATGCCCATAATCTCACGTTTATGTCCGGTGCCCATGTACATGCCCTTTATACCCATGCCCATAACCCCACGTTTGTGTTCTGTATACCCATGCCCATAACCTCACGTGTATGTCCTGTATCTCCCATGTACATGCCCTTTATACCTATGCCCATAACCCCACGTTTGTGTTCTGTATACCCATGCCCAAATCCCCACGTTTATGTCCTGTATCCCCATACCCATAACCTCACGTTTATGTCCTGTATCTCCCATGTACATGCCCTGTATACCCATGCCCATAACACCACGTATGTGTCCTGTATACCCATGCCCATAACCTCACGTGTATGTCCTGTATCTCCCATGTACATGCCTTTTATACCCATGCCCATAACACCACGTTTGTGTTCTGTATACCCATGCCCATAACCCCACGTTTATGTTCTGTATCCCCATGCCCATAACCTCACGTTTATGTCCCGTATCTCCCATGTACATGTCCTGTATAACCATGCCCATAACACCACGTATGTGTCCTGTATACCCATGCCCATAACCTCACGTGTATGTCCTGTATCTCCCATGTACATGCCCTGTATACCCATGCCCATAACACCACGTTTGTGTTCTGTATACCCATGCCCATAACCCCACGTTTATGTTCTGTATCCCCATGCCCATAACCTCACGTTTATGTCCCGTATCTCCCATGTACATGTCCTGTATAACCATGCCCATAATCTCACGTTTATGTCCTGTTTCTTCCATATACATGCCCTGTATACCATGCCCATAAGCTCACGTTTGTGTCCTTTATCCCCATGCCCATAACCCCACGTTTACGTCCTGTATCCCCATGCCCATGTCCTGTATAACCATGCCCATAACCCCACTTTTACGTCCCGAATCCACCCATGTCCATGCTCTGTATACCCATGCCCACAACCCCACGTTTATGTCATGTGTCCCCATGTCCATGTCCTCTATACCCATGCCATAACCCCACGTTTATGTCCTGTGTCCCCATGTGCATGTCCTCTAGACCAATGCCCATAACCTCACGTTTATTTCCTATATCCCCATGTACATGCCCTGTATACCCATGCCCATAAGCTCACGTTTATGTCCTGAATCCCCATGTACATGCCCTGTATAACCATGCCCATAACCCAACGTTTTATGTCCTGTATTCCCCATGTCCTGTATACCCATGCCCATAACCTCACGTTTTTGTGCTTTATCCCCCATGTCCATGTCCTGTATACCCATGCCCATAACCCCACGTTTATGTCCTGTATCCCCATGTCTATGTCCTTTATACCCATGCCCATAACCTCACGTTTATGTCCTGTATCTCCCATGTACATGCCCTTTATACCCATGCCCATAACCCCACGTTTGTGTTCTGTATACCCATGCCCATACCACACGTTTATGTCCTGTATCTCCCATGTACATGCCCTGTATACCTATGCCCATAACACCACGTTTGTGTCCTGTATACACCCTGTCCATGCTCTGTATACAAATGCCCATAACCCCACGTTTATATCCTGTATCCCTCATGTCCATGTCCAGTATACCAATGCCAATAACCCTACGTTTATGTCCTGTATCCTCCATGTCCATGTCCAGTATACCCATGCCAATAACCCCACGTTTATGTCCTGTATCCCCTATGTCCATGTCCTGTATACCATGCCCATAACCTCACGTTTATGTCCTGTATCCCCCATGTCCATGTCATGTATACCCATGCCCATAACCCTACGTTTATGTCTTGTTTACCCCATGTCCATGTCATGTATACCCATGCCCATAACACCATGTTTATGTCCTGTATCCCCATGTCTATGTCCTGAATACCCATGCTCATAACACCACGTTTATGTCCTGTTTTCCTCATGTCCATGTCCTGTATAACCATGCCCATAACACCACGTGTATGTCTTGTTTACCCCATGTCGATGTCCTGTATAACCATGATCATAACACCACGTTTATGTCCTGTATCCCCCATGTCCATGTCCTGTATAACCATGCCCATAACACCACGTGTATGTCCTGTTTACCCCATGTCCATGTCCTGTATAACCATGCTCATAACACCACGTTTATGTCCTGTATCCCCCATGTCCATGTCCTGTATACCCATGTCTATAAACGCCATGTATGAAATTTCTTAGCAGTGTCACTGAAATCGCTTCCTTTACCACATTGCTTAAATTTTATTGGATTTGTGTTTTTTCCTATACTTTATCACTGCAGCATGCCGAACTGAAATGAATTTTATTGTTATTAAAGTTGGTATCCGACAGTTTGCCTGTATTAAATAATCAATGTATATCCAGATTTATATATAAGCATGCTTAGTAATGTTTTTAAAAAGAGATATCAACGTCAGAGCTTTGGATTATAAAAGTAAGTAGTAAAGTGGATTTCTAAGTTAAAAATAGCAAACTGTGCAGCGTGGCTCAGATATGTAATATGTGTTTTCCATGAATAATGTGTTCTGCTTTACTGAAAGATCTAAATCTAAGTAAGTAGATGTACTTCTAAGTTCTAAACGTGTTTCAACATAACCCAGACTGAAATCTTCCTTATATGATTTACTCAAATATAATAACATTTTGTCATATCTACAAATTATTATAGAAATAAATAATACAGGGCTGTAACTGTAAATCACGACTCTCGGATATGATAATGATATATTTTATCTACGTGTACGTAGTCATACTTAGCCGAGTTTTTAGACCTGCAATAGTAAGTGCCTAAGCAACCTTGACAATGCCTTTAAAGAAAGAATTCATAACATCTTTTCTGCTAAACAAAGAACGCAATGTCTTTTGGAGTTTCGCACGTTTAGCAGGCGCTGCCATAATTGATACCTAGTCTGAAAAAATGTTAAAAAATAACGTTATTTGCGGAATTACGAAAAGATGCATTAGAATGTTAAAGTACGGAAATACTTAGTGACAGAAAGAATATATACCTAAACTGCGCCTACAATGTGGTGTCAATATAACTAGATCCGTTAGTGTCGCTGTTCTGCATTTTATATATGGCTATCTTTAGGATCTGCATGCATCCAGCTGTGACGATCTACAATTGTTTTCTAAATAACATGTAAAATAAATAAAACCGGCAAAAATAATAAATAATTAATAATTAAATTAATTTGGGAACATCTAAACCCTCGTTACAACTAATGAATATGGGGTATTTGCCCATAGGCAGTTTTCTGCAACATCTATGCAAACTCTTGTGATTTTCTTGCTCGCAAGAAAATTGTTCGTGCTTTGTTTCAAAAATTATGTTTTTATTAGCAAGAAAAGTATTGATGCGAAGCATCAAAGGGCGACGCAACAATGAAAATTAATATTTAGTAGAAATTAAACATTAAAATCACTGGAATAATTTAATTCTAGTTTATAAGGCTACTTATATGTACAATCCTAAAAAAGGGACAAACATGTCCATTAACAAGTATAACCTTCAAATGTACATAAATGTTAAGAAATTTAAAAAGTAAAAATACCTCGTTTGCGTGGAAGTAACAAACAAAGAATAAATACAAATAAATATAAAAATAACACCCTTTATCTATTAGGACCTGTATGTTGAGAACGTGTAAATCGCGGAACTTCCGAAATTTGGAACACCTCTCCCATTTTTGCTCGCCTATTCTCTAGCGAGAACGAGAATGGCCGAGGACATCCGCTCGCATGTGCATTTTTTTTTCAGCACTCCATATATAGGCGGCGCGCTCCAGCGACAGGTGTTGAAGCGCTGACGGCTAGAAGGTTTTAAAAGACGGAATTACTTTGCAGCTGTTCCCAACTACATTTGGCACGTGGACGGCTATGAAAAGGTAAAACCGTACGGACAATGGATACATGGATGCACCCATGTGGGTTTTCTAGGAAAGTGATATGGCTTAATGTATACATCACAAACAACAACCCAATATTTGTCGCTGGTTATTTCTTGGTTTCCCTAGACGAGTACGGAGGCGCACCAAATATAATACGAGGGGACTTTGGAACAGAGAATGTTGTTCTGAGAGAAATACAAAGAGAGTTGAGGGTGGATGAACGTGCGTACATAGCCGGTTCGAGAATACAGGTAAGTGCAGCTTACGGTCGTGCTAAAACAGAATACATGTGCTAGATTAGCGTTGTGTATAAAGACATGTTGCCATATGCCAGGCCCGAAAAAACAGAATCACTGTTCAATTATTACAGCATGCCTCTGTGTCAAACACTAACATGGTATGGACTGTAATAACGTCCCAGCTATGTAAACATCTAAGCAAACCAACAACATCAACGATAAGGGGTTGGTCATCTTTTATTGGCGCCGCACAGTTGAATTGTTCATCTTATATACTATATAAAATATGCAATGTTCATTAACACACAAAAACATGTTGCCTATTTACCTCTGTTTATCTCTACCTATATTCAGTGTAAATGGGTGTATCATGTACAGGCTTTATTTAGCAAATGTCATTAGTACTAATGAACATTTTTATTAAAAGCTTTTTCATTGAAAAGAAATATCTGAAGTGGTTATTTTGTAATGGAGATGGCCTTTTAGCAGTAATAGCAGGTCTCATTCCTGCGATACTGATATTGTATTGCATCAAGATAATCTAAAGTACCCTCATACTTCAATTTTTGTAACAAATGTAACAGAAACGTTTGCATGTTTCAGAGCGAGATATCATTGGCGCAAACTATGTGGAACAACCATTTAATACGGCGCACCAGAAATACCAACGTTCCATTTGTATAACCAAATATTATGAACAATTTCCCCGAACTGTGGGTCACTTTGGACTATATGTCTCCGGTATCCAGAGTGGATGATGGTGTTTGTCGCGGTCGAGTCGAGTTCCGCTCAACAGTGTGCTGCGACCCAGATGTTCACAATATGTGTATAAGCTTTATGGCAGAAGACAACTGCCTCCCCACAAACACAGTTGATGGAGCAATAGTTCTGTATAAACTTTTGAGAAGAATACAAGTAGCTGACATAGAAGCAAACTAAGTATGTTTAGACAGCCGATCAATATTTGTAGTGTTTTCGCACACCAGAGCCAGGTTTATACCGTTAATATCAAGGGCATACTTTATGTTTAGTTTGGCTAGAATCCATTGAGCGGTTTTAATGAAGATATTGTTTGAAGAAAATGTTAATGAAGGATGCAGGGACCAACGACCAGCCATCACAAACTAGAATTATCACTAAAAGTGATTACCGGTAAATACCCTCTCATGGGTGCTTGATACTAGGTAAACTTAAAATGAATGGCCTGTAGTTACAATAATACGTATAAATTGTATTGTCCAGAAACCATTTTTCTATTTTTAGTAACAGTGACTTGGATGGAACTTGAACCTACAGGCCCAAAAGTCGATCTTAACCTGTATCTTGTGGTGTTGCATCAATGTCCCAAAAATGATAAAATCTGTGAAGTATTTCATGAATTATTATCCGGAAACAGTTTTTTTTCTATTTTAGTAACAGTGACCTTGACCCCACCAGCCCTAAATTTGAACTTGACCTGTATCTTATGATGTTACACTTATGAACCAAACATTTATTTAAACCTGTCAAGCCTTTCATGAGTTATCGTCCGGAAACCATCATTTCAACTGACCGACAAGCTCACTCCAATATACCCACCCCATGGGTGTTTTAAAATCAAAATTAGACAATTAAAAATTTACTGTTATATCATACTTCTGGGTCTGGAGATATCAATAGTGAACTTGAGCCTGAAGATGACAGTGGAGTATGGCACACATCATGTGTTGAACTGCTGCTAGGCATGGACACTAGGCTGGGAAGTTCCTCTTCAATCAGATTTTCATTTGGCAGCGAGCACTCGGACAGTGGCCTAGGAGGTTCATCTTCACTGACAATGACATTTTCATTTTGTTGAAATTGCCTAGAAACATTTGCCCTCATTTCTTCATTTTGTTTCTCATAATGACTGGGTCTTGCGTGTAAATAAACTCGCATTACTTTCAAATGGGTATCTTTGTAAGTTTTTCCACTATTTTTGTTGGAAATAAATGGTCACCTTTAAAGTCTTTCATTTCACAAATGAAGTCTTTAAGTTTACCTTAGAAGTCCCTTCTGGGAAGAATACTGCTGTAGCAACATGAAGAAGTTCATTTGCTGTAACGTCTTGTCCCACCTCCATTAAGTGTTGCTAATTACCACTATCTTTCAATCAGTTTAAAGTAGCAACTCAATACCCCGTTTGTTGCAATGTTACAGATGTCGTTAAACGATCCATTTCAAAGATTTCTAAAATAACTTTTGGGGTAAATTCTCTTGGATAAACAACTCTACAATTCGACGTGGGCCTTTTTGTTTAATTTTATAATATTTGAGCGCTTTTGATGTTAAAATGTTTGAACATGTAAATAATGATGCGGATATTTTCACAATTTAGTGTATTGAAAGTTAAGATCCCAGACAGGCTTTATGCATTTCTTCCATATAACCATTTATCCAACTTTTTATAGTCCTTGAAGTTCAGCTTTTCTACAGAATGTCTGCTGTTTAATGAAGACTAAGCTGATTTGCCATTGCTTTCTAACAAAAATTCACATTTTCTCCGTTGTTGGTTTAAGTGTGTATTACATGTATGTACAATCCATTGATTTTCCTAGTGCTTATTTCACGCCATCTTGCGACATTATGCAATGTCCTTGAACATACTTTTCCATACAACAAAATAAAGGGTGTGTCTCAATCACTTGTATACATATTCTATTCCAACATACTGGCAAGACAGATTAATGTTTTCTTTCCATATTGGTACTTCCATCATCTCAATCTATTTTAGAGCTTGGTTTTCATTTGATGTACACACACATAACATATTTCCGATATATTGTATTAAAATCCTTATGGTCTGAGAGATAACCATTTCTTTCGTCTGATGATGTGAAGTATCATCTACCAGCTGATAGGTCAGCAAACTTGCTTTATTAATAAGGATGTGCTCTGAAGTTGTGTTTTTTTTTAAATGTCCATAAGGTATGTTTTATTGAGGAATTAAAGATAAGAAGCAAGATAACGCGACACATGGTTGGTTAAGTAGGTATAATTAAAAAAAAATCCAGAACTCTAGATAGCCATACAATTTATTTCAAAGTTTACCAAACATTTTTAAAGAGTACTTTGGTCTTTATAAACAAAACCACATTAACATACATTTCTCCTCACTGCCCAAAATGTTGAACAATTTAAACATCATATTCGTTTTCATCCTGATATTGCAAAAGTAAAATGCAAACATTACGAAAAATACATAATTAAAAATGTTTCAGCACAAAGAAAACCAATATTCCAACAGAACATCCAGATAATATTTCCTACATTCATTTAATAGTTAAATAAGAAAATGTCCTATCAAAATTTCCACAGATATTTAATTCTAAACTACTATTAGACAAAGGCAAACAGGGTATATATAAAGGTTAAAATACACAGAGACGAGATATAACACACAAAAGGAAAAACGAGCAGTTACCGCCTTGGAACGGTCAGTCGGCAAAAGGACCGAATCATGCCACTGACACAAGTTTACGAGGACTACATGATTAGACAAATTCCTTCAAAGCTAATATGACAACGGAAAAAAACAACTGAAACTGACTGGAAAAAGGAAATACCCTTTTTAGGTGCAAACGGGACCTTAATTTGTTACGGTAATGTTCCAATATGGTCATTTAGAATATGGTTTGAAACCGTTGGTATATTGCATAAGATTAATAACGTTATATAATGACAACGTTTCATTTCAAATTAATTTTAACTATTTTAAATAAAAGCATAACATTTCATGAGTTAGAACAGAAACTATCGGCAGGAATAACGGTTTCTGTGTTCTACCAAAAGTCTTAAATGCTCTTTCTATGAAACATATGATAACATTATTGCGTGATGTAAGTGTATAGGTTAGACATTTCATTATAGTTATATTCTCAATTCACGCTTCACGTGCAGTTTATATTGTATGTAAATGTATGTGTACATGCATTTGTTTAGACGAAACCAGCATATTGGTTCATATCAGATTTTAAAGTCAATATACACCGTACCTAGTACATGTAGCGCAATCGGTAGAGCGTCGACCCCAGGTACGGAGGCCCAGGGTTTGATCCCGGGCCGCGGCATACCAAAGCCGTTAAAAATGGTACTGATATAGCACTCTTGCTAACGTTCAAGGAAATATGAGGGTAGTTTCACGGTGTCAGGATAATGAGAGTGGGTGTGGTGTCATACCAGGTGTTCAGGGCATGCTATACACAGTTAAGGCAGCACTTAATCTGCTTGAAGTGGACGCCATCTCCAGATAAATGAAGTAGTCTTGGAGGGTCGATAATCCCAATAAAAACATTCAGTACAAGTGAAAAAATGTGACAGCAGAATATAGCGTATTGAATATCAGTACATGTAAGTACTGACCGTTCTAAGGCGGTAATCGTCCGGTTTTCTCTTTTTGTTAAATGACTCATTACAGATGTGTACTTTCTTTTATATTTGGCTTGTGTCTTTTAAAATTTTAATATAAGATGCAGTGCTCATAGGACTTTGAATTCTTGAATTAACTGTAGAACATTTCTTTTTAAATATGTCGATCGGTAATAAAAATCCAATATTAAAATAAAATCTTATCAGCTTAACATCGTTAGCTAAACGTCCCTTCTTTAATGTGTTGTTGTTGTTCATAATCATCTGAATTCATATCCATTTTTAGTTTAAAAAAAAAAGTGCCTTCTTTAATCATGTGTAGAAAAAAAATTCACTTGTGAAAATTTTAAGAAATAGTTACAAAAAAGGTATAATGCCTTTAAACAAAGAGCAGTCATAATCACCCGCCAAATTTGAGTTCAGCCAATCAGAGAATGGGTATACTAGGAATGTTTAGTTTTTAAAGAGATTTTACCCCACCACGTGTTTTGTAGGTTTTAAAACTTCAGTCATTGTTTGATTTGGATACGATTTCTATTGTTTATTGTATTTTGGTGGTTTATGTAGGCATTATCTTATATTGTTAAATATATTTTATGTAATTTATTTCCTCTAAGTAATTAAAGAGTGCGTTTGTTTCAATTCTGCTTTGTCGGGGGCTGAAAAAGTAGAGTTTTCCTATTAATGATTGAAAGCCCTATGTTTATGTTTATTGTTTGTTTTAGTTTATGTCGGGCTATTGTGTGTTGCCCGAACTGAAATATTATATGATTGACTGATTCCCCCATCCCGCAGTGTGAATGATTCCCCCATCCCGCAGTGTGGGCATTTTTTTATTCTAGCATTTTCTTCACCTCGGTAGCTGGGTCCGAGTCTGACTCTTGTATGTATTCTGTCATAGGCTATATTATGATGGTGAATTTTGACCTTGGAGTTCCGATCTCCAGATTCAAACTTTTGTTTAATATTATATTCTTCAAATTGTTGATCTTCTTTCTTTTTAAAATGGTTTAAAATAAAGCTGTACGTTTCTTTGATACTAATGGCTATTTTAAGTGGGGTGCCATTAAAAGAGGTCCTTTCGCTATTTTATCGGCAATTTCATTTCCTGCAATTCCTACATGACTTGGTATCCATACAAGACATATTTCTGTTTTATAGTTTTTTTGTTTTTTTTGTCATAGCAATAGTCTTATACATTTGTCTGATTATTTCCCGTCTGTTCGTTCCTTTAACTAGCTGGAGATTTTGTAGTGCGCTCAGTGATGGAGAATGGTTGGTTATAGTATAATGAGCCATGGTTTTGTTCATTTTTGATAATGTTATTTATTTTCGCTGAGAATTGTTCTTTTTTCCTAATGAATTCGTGTGAGTATCCATCATTGCTAGCGTAATTTTCATCTAATACTTCCACTTTGTCTGGCGGATTTACTATCTTTTTCTTATCTTTGATGAATGGTTGATTGTATTGTGCCCCCTGATTCTTTTCATAAAATCCCATAATTCTTTACTGGATTTCCTATGTGTGATGTTAGTACAGAACGTTTCACAACTATTTAATGCAATGCAACTATTTTTAAACAATAAAAACTACCAGGCCTACCAGAATTAATATCCTTGGACATGCAGGATATGGAGGATATGGATAGAAAAATCGAAATAACGAAATTACTGTCTCCATTATTGTTATACATTTGGTAAGTGCAATGTAATTTAACCACTTTCTTAAAATTCAAAAAAAAAAACAACAACAAAAAAAACTACCCGTCTTTAAATAATACATGCCCGTGGGCATACGGATGCATACGGTTTCGGATATGAAAATTGGTACCACTTTTTCTTGCAACATTGGAAAAGCAAAAGAAAATATTTGTTACGATCATGGAGATATAGTAATTGATATGGATATATGAAATGTGATCGGGGAGATATTTGATACAGGTATGGGGATACGTGATATTAAATGGAGATACAGGATATAGACATGGAGATACTGATGATGGACGTGGGGATACAGGATATGGACATGGGGATGGTGGACATAGAAATAAAGGACATGGACATGGGGATACATGACATGAACATGGGAGATTAAAGCGTGGCCAAAATAATACAGGACACGGACATGGTGATACAGGACAGGGACATGGGGATACAGGACATGGACAAGATGATACAGGGCAGGGATATGGTGATACAGGACATGGACAAGGTGATGCAGGGCAGGGACATGGTGATACGGGGCAGGGACATGGTGATACAGGACAGGGTCATGGTGATACAGGGCAGGGACATGGTGATACAGGGCAGGGACATGGTGATACAGGGCAGGGACATGGTGATACAGGACATGGACATGGTGATACAGGGCAGGGACATGGTGATACAGGACATGGACATGGTGATACAGGACACGGACATGGTGATACAGGACAGGGACATGGGGATACAGGGCAGGGACATGGTGATACAGTGCAGGGACATGGTGATACAGGACATGGACATGGTGATACAGGGCAGGGACATAGGTATACAGGACAGGGTCATGGGGATACAAGACATGGACAAGGTGATACAGGGCAGGGACATGGTGATACAGGACAGGGACATGGTGATACAGAGCAGGGACATGGTGATACAGGACAGGGTCATGGGGATACAGGGCAGGGACATGGTGATACAGGGCAGGGACATGGTGATACAGGACATGGACATGGTGATACAGGGCAGGGACATGGTGATACAGGACACGGACATGGTGATACAGGGCAGGGACATGGTGATACAGGACAGGGACATGGTGATACAGGGCAGGGACATGTTGATACAGGACAGGGACATGGGGATACAAGACATGGACAAGGTGATACAGGGTAGGGACATGGTGATACAGGACAGGGACATGGTGATACAGGGCAGGGACATGGTGATACAGGACAGGGACATGGGGATACAAGACATGGACAAGGTGATACAGGGCAGGGACATGGTGATACAGGACAGGGACATGGTGATACAGGGCAGGAACTTGGGGATACAGGACAGGAACATGGGGATACAAGACATGGACAAGGTGATACAGGGCAGGGACATGGTGATAAAGGACAGGGACATGGTGATACAGGTCAGGGACATGGTGATACAGGACAGGGACATGGTGATACAGGGCAGGGACATGGTAATACAGGACACGGACATGATGATACAGGACAGGGACATGGTAATACAGGGCAGGGACATGGTGATACAGGACAGGGACATGGGGATACAAGACAGGAACATGGTGATACAGGGCAGGGACATGGTGATACAGGGCAGGGACATGTTGATACAGGGCAGGGACATGGTGATACAGGGCAGGGACATGGTGATACAGGACAGGGACATGGTGATACAGGGCAGGGACATTGTGATACAGGGCAGGGACATGGTGATACAGGGCAGGGACATGGTGATACAGGGCAGGGACATGGTGATACAGGACAGGGACATGGTGATACAGGGCAGGGACATGGGGATACAGGGCAGGTACATGGTGATACAGGGCAGGGACATGGTGATACAGGGCAGGGACATGGTGATACAGGACAGGGACATGGTGATACAGGGCAGGGACATGGTGATACAGGACAGGGACATGGGGATACAAGACATGGACAAGGTGATATAAGGCAGGGACATGGTGATAAAGGACAGGGACATGGTGATACAGGGCAGGGACATGGTGATACAGGACAGGGACATGGTGATACAGGGCAGGGACATGGTGATACAGGACACGGACATAGTGATACAGGACACGGACATGTTGATACAGGACAGGGACATGGGTATACAGGACAGGGACATGGTGATACAGGACACGGACATGGTGATACAGGACAGGGACAAGGTGATACAGGGCAGGGACATGGTGATACAGGGCAGGGACATGGTGATACAGGACACAGACAAGGTGATACAGGACAGGGACATGGTGATACAGGACAGGGACATGGGGATACAGGGCAGGGACATGGTGATACAGGACAGGGACATGGTGATACAGGTCAGGGACATGGTGATACAGGGCAGGGGCATGGTGATACAGGACATGGACATGGCGATACAGGGCAGGGACATGGTGATGCAGGACATGGACATGGTGATACAGGGCATGGACATGGTGATACAGGACAGGAACATGGTGATACATGACATGGACATGGGGGTACAGGGCAGGGACATGGTGATACATAACATGGACATTGTGATACAGGACAGGGACAGGGTGATACATGACATGGACATGGGGGTACAGGGCAGAAACATGGTGATACATGACATGGACATGGTGAAACAGGACACAGACATGGTGATACGGGACAGAGACATGGTGATACAGGACAGTGACGTGGTGATACAGGACATGGACATGGGGATAACATGACATGAACATGGGGATATAGGACAGGGACATTGTGATACAGGGCAGGGACATGGTGATACAAGACATAGACATGGGGGTACAGGGCAGGGACATGGTGATACATAACATGGACATTGTGATACAGGACAGGGACAGGGTGATACATGACATGGACATGGGGGTACAGGGCAGGAACATGGTGATACATGACATGGACATGGTGAAACAGGACACAGACATGGTGATACGGGACAGAGACATGGTGATACAGGACAGTGACGTGGTGATACAGGACATGGACATGGGGATAACATGACATGAACATGGGGATATAGGACATGGACATTGTGATACAGGGCAGGGACATGGTGATACAGGACATGGACATGGTGATACAGGGCAGGGACATAGGTATACAGGACAGGGTCATGGGGATACAAGACATGGACAAGGTGATACAGGGCAGGGACATGGTGATACAGGACAGGGACATGGTGATACAGGGCAGGGACATGGTGATACAGGACAGGGTCATGGGGATACAGGGCAGGGACATGGTGATACAGGGCAGGGACATGGTGATACAGGACATGGACATGGTGATACAGGGCAGGGACATGGTGATACAGGGCAGGGACATGGTGATACAGGACACGGACATGGTGATACAGGGCAGGGACATGGTGATACAGGACAGGGACATGGTGATACAGGGCAGGGACATGTTGATACAGGACAGGGACATGGGGATACAAGACATGGACAAGGTGATACAGGGTAGGGACATGGTGATACAGGACAGGGACATGGTGATACAGGGCAGGGACATGGTGATACAGGACAGGGACATGGGGATACAAGACATGGACAAGGTGATACAGGGCAGGGACATGGTGATACAGGACAGGGACATGGTGATACAGGGCAGGGACATGGGGATACAGGACAGGAACATGGGGATACAAGACATGGACAAGGTGATACAGGGCAGGGACATGGTGATAAAGGACAGGGACATGGTGATACAGGACAGGGACATGGTGATACAGGGCAGGGACATGGTAATACAGAACACGGACATGATGATACAGGACAGGGACATGGTAATACAGGGCAGAGACATGGTGATACAGGACAGGGACATGGGGATACAAGACAGGAACATGGTGATACAGGGCAGGGACATGGTGATACAGGGCAGGGACATGTTGATACAGGGCAGGGACATGGTGATACAGGGCAGGGACATGGTGATACAGGACAGGGACATGGTGATACAGGGCAGGGACATGGTGATACAGGGCAGGGACATGGTGATACAGGGCAGGGACATGGTGATACAGGGCAGGGACATGGTGATACAGGACAGGGACATGGTGATACAGGGCAGGGACATGGGGATACAGGGCAGGTACATGGTGATACAGGGCAGGGACATGGTGATACAGGGCAGGGACATGGTGATACAGGACAGGGACATGGTGATACAGGGCAGGGACATGGTGATACAGGACAGGGACATGGGGATACAAGACATGGACAAGGTGATATAAGGCAGGGACATGGTGATAAAGGACAGGGACATGGTGATACAGGACAGGGACATGGTGATACAGGGCAGGGACATGGTGATACAGGACACGGACATGGTGATACAGGACACGGACATGTTGATACAGGACAGGGACATGGGGATACAGGACAGGGACATGGTGATACAGGACACGGACATGGTGATACAGGACAGGGACAAGGTGATACAGGGCAGGGACATGGTGATACAGGACAGGGACATGGTGATACAGGACACAGACAAGGTGATACAGGACAGGGACATGGTGATACAGGACAGGGACATGGGGATACAGGGCAGGGACATGGTGATACAGGACAGGGACATGGTGATACAGGGCAGGGACATGGTGATACAGGGCAGGGGCATGGTGATACAGGACATGGACATGGCGATACAGGGCAGGGACATGGTGATGCAGGACAGGGACATGGTGATACAGGACATGGACATGGTGATACAGGACAGGAACATGGTAATACATGACATGGACATGGGGGTACAGGGCAGGGACATGGTGATACATAACATGGACATTGTGATACAGGACAGGGACAGGGTGATACATGACATGGACATGGGGGTACAGGGCAGGAACATGGTGATACATGACATGGACATGGTGAAACAGGACACAGACATAGTGATACGGGACAGAGACATGGTGATACAGGACAGTGACGTGGTGATACAGGACATGGACATGGGGATAACATGACATGAACATGGGGATATAGGACATGGACATTGTGATACAGGACACGGATATGGTGATACAAGACATAGACATGGTAATACAGGACATGGACATGGTAATACAGGGCACGGATATGGTGATACAGGACACAAACATGGTAATACAGGTCATGGACATGGTGATATGGATACGGACATAAGGGTGCAAGACATTGCCATGGGGAGACAGGACACGAACATGGGACTACAGGACAGTGGCATGGGAATACAGGACACGAACGTAGGGATACAGGGTATAAACATGAATATCTAGGATATGGAGGTGTGGATACAAGACATGAACATGGAGATATGGATATGGACGTGTAGATACAGGACATGAACATGGGGATATGGATATGGAGATGTGGATACAGGACATGAACATGGAGGTATGGATATGGACGTGTGGATACAGGACATGAACATGGGGATATGGATATGGAGATGTGGATACAGGACATGAACATGGGAATATGGAGATGTGGATACAGGACATGAACATTGGGATATAGATATGGAGATGTGAATACAGGACATGAACATGGGGATGTGGATATGGAGATGTGGATACAGGATATGAACATAGAGATGTGGAAACAGGACATGAACATGGGGATGTGGATATGGCGATCTGGATACAGGACACGAACATTGGGATATGGATATGGAGATGTGGAAACAGGACATGAACATGGGGATGTGGATATGGCGATCTGGATACAGGACACGAACATTGGGATATGGATATGGAGATGTGGATACATGACATGAACGTGGGGATGTGGATATAGCGATCTGGATATAGGACATGAACATGGGAATGTAGAACATGGACACGGTGATACAAGACATGGACAAGGGATATATTATATGAAAATGGTGATACAGGATATGGACAATGGGAAACATGATATGGACATGGTGATACAAGACATGGACAATGGAAAACATGATATTGACATGGGAATACAGGATATAGATATGGAGATACAGGATATGGACATGGGGACATGAGGATACATAACATTGAAAGGGAATACAAGATATGGACATGGGATAATGATATAATTATATATAAATATTGTTACCGGGGTTGAAGATTTGGATCTACAGGAATTAACAGAATATGTTCATGGTGGTACATTTAGTAAAAATGTACTTAGATTTAGATGAATTTTTAGAGGAAGATTTGCATATGTTAAGTTTAAGAAGATAGTCCAGTGAAAGATGTTAAGCCTCATAAAAGCTTTTTTTATTAATTACAAATAATAATATTGCATCAAAGTAGATAATGAGTTTGATAATGTTTATATCCGTACCCCACACGACCACGGATATGAACTCTGGAGCGGCTACATTTATATGCTGTATTGATCTAAAGGCATGTATACATTCGTGAAAGGCAGTGGCGTAGCCAGCGATACGCACGTACGCACGTGCGTAACATCAATTTGAAAAATGAAAAAAATAAAAATGCCAAAAATGCAATAAAAGTTGAAAATTTTTATGAGGGAGGGTAAGGTTTTTCGAGGCAATGGTGGACTAGCCTAGCTGTAAGGGGAAATGTAATCATTTGCACATCAAAATCTGAAAAAAAATGAACCCGGACGTTGTGTGGCTAGTTTGCTGTCTATGTTCAGCACGTTGGAAACTGTTTTACAAATAAAGAAAGGTAAGTATGAAACAGCCCATTTTTCTTAGCAACGGAAGAGTTGCTTGCCCTTTGTTTGAAGTTTTTGACGCACTTTTTTTCAAAATGGCTTCTAATGAAAACACATGTAAATCTGCGGATCCGCCATATCCTGATGTCTTTTCTCGTTCGGATGAGGGTAGTCTTGAGGTCTCCGAGAAGAAATCGTTGCTGACGTCGAAGTGGGATGCTGTGCATCAGTATAAATTCCCGGAAAGGTAGATTTTAACTCTGTTTTATTATGAATTATCGATTTTAATACCCTGCAATAGGACTACCTTACAATTTAAGTTTTAACTAATTTTTTATGTTTTTTAGATTTTTTTATATCATATATATTTATATTTAAGTTTTAAGCAACATCTTATTGAAAGTTGTACAATATGAAAAAAAAACTTAAAAGCCGATTCTAAATGTGATTGAGTCATATTAAACATAAGATATATTCATATAGTAGTTATAAACTTCATATTTTCGAAAGCGCTGTAGTGTAAAGGTAGAGCATATGACTGCTGATCCGAAGGTCTGTGGTTCGATCCTCACAAGCACCTTCTTCTGTTTTTTTTTTCTTATTAAATATAACATTCTTATACAAAACATGCGTTATGTTTCAGATTCGTGGGCGGCAAATTCAGAAAAATCCAGTGTCACTGGTTTATCAGCAACAGCTGGCTGCGGTATTCAGTGAGCAAGGAAGGTGTGTATTGTGCGCCTTGCTACCTATTTGCAGGGAAAACGTCTCAAGACAAACAACGATCTTTAACAGCAGTGCCTGTGACGGATCCGAGCAACATCGGAAAACTGATTAAGTCGCACGCATCGTCTCCCTTGCACTCCGACTCATGTGAAGCTGCCCACAACTTTGTGGAGATCTTGGAAGGCAAGAAAAAGGACATCTTGAGTAGTATATCAAAGGCCCATGATGAACAGGTTGAGCAAAATAGGCGTATCCTTACAGCAATAGTGGACACGATAATTTTATGCGGGCAACAAAATATTGCTATTCGCGGCAACGATGAAGACAAAAGTAACTTTGTTGCTTTGTTGAAATTCAAAGCTCAAGATAACAGCCTTCTCGCAGACCACTTACAGAACTGCAGCTCACGGAACAAATACACGTCTCCGACCATACAAAATGAAATAATCAGTATTTGCGGAGAGCTTCTGAAAAACCAAATAGTGTCCGCGTGTAACAAAGCCCCATTTTTTGGGTTTATCGCCGACGAGGCTACGGACGCTGCAACGATGGAACAGATGGCTCTGGTTCTTAGGTAAATGTAAAATCTGACATCCAACTTCTATCAGTCAATTGCAAAACTAGTACATGTTACACAACTGTAATTCTATTTAGCCCTTTACCCAATGGGAACTCATATTCACACATTTTCAAACAGAGAAGATCCTGATAAAACGGCTCCTATTATAGATGTTTCATCAGGGTCTGCTCTGTTTGCTTCGGTGTGAATGCTTTTTAAGTCTTGAATACAAGTGAAGCTACAAAAGACATCGGAGTTTTGTCAGTGGATAAGTGAATTATGTTTTCTATAGCTTTCGATTTCATTCATCGATTTTATTAATTTAAACAGATTTTTTAAAAAACAAATAACGTTTGAACAATTGATTATATTAATTGTGTATACATCACGTATTTCGTTGGGAAACATAGAGTTTGTTTGCTACGGCTAACAGAAAAGCATAAGCATTTTACATAATGACAGCAATCGTTTACAGTCTCTTTATACTAGTTGTCGTGTTGAAAGCGGAACTTTAGTACAAATGTTTTTAACAAAATCTCGCGATTTCTTGCGTTGCAAGGTCTTTAAAGCGTCAATGATGCGATATCAACACGGGTTGAACCGCGTTAGCTTTTCAAATCCCTAACGTGTATGTATGTATCCCTACATGTATGTTTTAGGTACTTTGATCACAGCAGCGGAAAGATTTTGGAAGATTTTATCGGTTTCGCCAAATGCGACTCGACAACAGGAGAGTCACTAGCCGCAGCTTTTATTGCCCAGTTAACGGCAGCCGGTGTCAACATTGACAATATGCGAGGCCAGGGATACGACGGCGCTGCCAATATGTCCGGCATTCATCGTGGAGTCAAGACGAGAATTCAACAACTGATCCCACGCGCCACTTACACGCATTGTAAAGCCCACTCTCTGAATTTGACTATAATACACGCCTCAAAAGAGCAACATCCACGAAACATGATGCAGATCGTTCAAGAGGTTGCGTTTGCGTTCGACTACTCTGCGAAGCGGCTGCTTCGATTTCAGGAGGTGTTGGGTGAGAATGACGCGGACCGAGCTGAAATGGAGAGGAGGACAAAGCTAAAGACGTTGTGCGAGACAAGGTGGGCAGCAAGAGCGGACGCTTTGTACACCTTCAAAGCTGCATTCGGCACCGTGGTACGAACACTGGATGAATTAGGTCAGAATAACGATGCCAAGGCGGTAGCGTTTAAAGCTGCAGTATCACAGTTCAGTTTTGTAATAACATTAGTTGCTGTTGAGCATGTGCTATCAGCGTGCGTGGCGCTCTCCAAGCAGCTGCAGTCTCCATCATGCGATCTACTGCAAGCTGTAGTTGAGGCTGGAGTCGTTAAAGCGCAGGTAGAGGCAGAGAGGAACGACCCCCTAGTGTGGCAGGCGCTCTATGAGAAAGCGGCAGAAATGGCACAGTCCATAGATGTTCTGCCAACCTTTCCACGTGCTGGTCGACAGGCAAACCGCCCCAACGCCCCAGCTGCAAACGCATCCGAGTATTGGCGGATAAATATGTATCTGCCGTTCGTCGACCATTTGTTGGCTGAATTAGACTCGCGCCTACTACAGGGAAACGAGCGATATTGCATCCAACATCTTCTGCCATCACGAATCAGTGCAATAACCGACCAGCAGATCGATGATATCTTCGACGCAGCAAGCCCAGATCTTAACGATGACAGAGGCACATTCTACAGAGAATGCAAAAGATGGAAGACTCGGTGCGACCAGGTGGTCACTAACTCCACAGAGTGTCTGCAAGATGTAGTGGCCGCTTTACCAGAGGACCTCTACCCAAATGTTGCCCGATGCTTCCATTTGCTTTTGGCAATGCCAGTTTCTACTGCGTCTGCGGAGAGGTCTTTCAGCAGTATGCGTCGCCTGAAGACATACCTGCGATCCACGATGACAACTAATCGTTTGTCTGGACTGGGTCTTCTGCACATACACCGAGATCGCGAGCTGAGCGCAGCTACAGTAGTTGACCGGTTTGCCGAAAGGAAGCAACGGCGCTTAGCTCTCATTTTTCAAGACAACTGATTCTTAAACGGCGGTCCACAACAATTAAATAATTATTTCACGTAAACAGCGAATTGCTTAATCAAAAGCCAGATTACATGCAGCTTCTGATCGAATTTTTTACCGTTTCCAACATACGTCAGATAAACGACTTATTAATACTTATTGCAAAACCAGCTTTCCACAATTACTCAGTCATTATTCAGTGTAAACAGTGAATAGCAAGATTAGAAGCCGCGCTGAAAACGTGGTTTCTGATCTAGCTATTTGCTGTATACAACAGTTCGGTATCTAAAAAATCGTACCTACTTCATTTTGAGTTACGCAAGAATTTTGCGTAAATTGTTTAGTGAAACGAGCACCTTGTTTTGAGTTACGCAAACTATTTGCGTAAGTTTTTTAGTGAAACGTACGCCACAGAAATGGGAAAACACGTGATTTGTTTAGGAATTCGCAAGATACATGTATGTAATCTCTTGCTATAAATGCAACGCATGCATTGCATCGTACTTCAGAGCAATCTCGGTTTTATCAGTTACCGAAATGAACGTGTAATGTATGCTATTGACGAACTTTATTGCGACATGTGGTGTCAAACGTTAGTTAACTAAATGTGAGATCTCTATTAGACTCGATCATACAAAGACGGATCCCATCTATACACTCAAACAGTTTCTTTGTTTCATGTGTCCAAATGAGTGTTTTCAGTACAACATCCTAGCGACACTGCAGCAATGACATATGGCAAAAACGCCTTGTTAACCTTTTCCCTTATTAGAAATAAAAATTGTTTTGACCCTCATAAATAATAATTGGTGCATTTCAAATAAATACTTACTTTTTTAAAATTGAATTTCTATTGCTTACCTTGTAGCCGTGATTCAAAGTGATATCCTTAACAAAGCAAACCGTGCAGACGCTGATGAAAAATGGGAGCTGTTTCATTGGGGTCTTTTCAGTTTGTAAAGACATAAATATGAGTTTTATGAGGTAAAGGGTTAACCAATACAATTTAGAACAACCAGTTTCAAGAATACAATAAAGCCTGAGAAAAGTCGAACATTTTGAAAGCAAATTATAGGGTTTTGGTTAGAGCTTTTACCTAATGCCGGTCAATCTGGGGTCTTAAATCTTCAGATGGAGCTTTTGCACTTTCTGTTGACATGTGTTTGTAGTAATAAAATGTGAATATGACCTCCTTATTTCTCAGGTTTAAGCTAAACAGTATTGTAAACGGTTATTTACATTACTCGGAGCTAAATCTTACATAAACCAGATGACGTTTTTAAGATTTTTTTGACAAATATTGGTTTACGGTGGGTCAAAAATCTCCAAATGGAGCTTTTTTACCCATTGTTAACAAACATTTGACACGTTTCTACCTTTTACATTTCCGATTTATTGATAAAATAAACATGTATACCTCTACTCAAGGTTTTATTGTAAGTTTCGCCGTTTTATAATTTTCACATTTTCCGACGATGTGTACGCAAATGCGTATTTTTCGTATAGGTAGCTCCGCGCCTGACGACAGAATATGACTTAAAATATATTAACTTAGGCTAGACTCTATATCTAAAATTGCATTATAAAAGACCAGCATCTGTGGCCTGGATATACCCCAGAGCTCACCATTTCGATCTCCAAAACCATTTTTCGGCCCGGGGGAGGCCCCCCGGACCCCCACCTGCAGGAGGGGGTAAACACACCCTCCCACACCCACCCCCTTTGGTGCGTAACATTGATTTCGGTCTGGCTACGCCACTGAAAGGGGTTTTATTAATTACAAATAATAATATTGCATCAAAGTTGTAGATAATGATTTTAATGTTCATATCCGTACCCCACATCAACTCTGGAAAGACTTTATTTATATAAAACAATAATATACATAATGTAAGTCCTTTTTTTTTTTTTTTTTTGCGAAACTCCTTTTCGCTATTTAACTCCTTTCCGCCCATAAGTCATACCCAAGATGCATTTTGACTACTTCCTGCTCAAGTTTCACAGTGGATACAAATAGTTAAAACACAAATATGGTATTAAAAAGCGTAAAACTAAGTTTACAAACTGTTGTCTGGATAAAAATGATTTTTTTTTATTACAATCATACATCAATAATATTAGTAAAAATAATTTGGTAAGATGAATTAATCGATTATATCTTGAAAGCATTTTTCCATGTAGTCTGAAGTTTACAATTAACATGAGAAATTTTGATAAAATGCTTATGATTTGACTCTGCTTCTAGTCTCAACAAGAACGTGCCTGGATCCAGAATGTTTTATCTTGGGGTCTGAGGACGACTTGGAGAGACGGGGATTGGTGGTAGGGATGGGGGCAAAATCCATCCAAGTCAAAATCCCTTCCAGTCAATTTAGCAGGTAGAGTCTTCATATAAATAATGCATAAGGTCTGATGCCCTGTCAACCATGCCACCTTATAAATATTTATACATGATCTGACACCAACACTTAAGGTCTGATCATTTTTATAGCCATGCCTCCTTACATCTATTTGTGATTGGGTTTTCATGATGATTTTGCATTAAATTAGCAAAAAATCAGTTAAGCCTGACTATGTTCTTGTTTAAGGTCTGATGGTTCATGCCTCCTATGAATATTTATACACAGTCTTTCACAGATATTTTAGGTCTGATCATTCCTCCAAAAGCTGTGTAATTCATTTTGTAACATTTAGTGATTTTGCATTAAATTTGCTTTCATAAAGTTTTTTGACTTTTTGGTGTCTATAAATACAATTTATTCCAACTTATTTACAATAAACATCAAAATATGCAGTCTTATAAGCTCGGCAACATGAAGAGTTTGATGTTTTATGGATTTACTGTAGAGTTTGATAACTTATAATTTCCATTTTGGAGCTGTTTTCCTCTAGACCAGTCATTGTAGTTTCATTGTAGTTGTAGCAATAACTTTAAAAATTTACTTCCAACAATTGAGGTAATGTTGAAAACAGTCTTAATAAAAAGTATAAGATTGTGCAGCAAATATCCAGACATTTTTAGAACAGGGGTAAGATTTTACATATATTAGATCCAAGCAAACTGTTGGATACGGTACCACTTTTAAGTACATAAGTACCAAAAATGGGCCCTCCTTGCCTTGATTATTTGCTGAAGTTTTACATATTGGACCAGCAAGGATGTATTTAAGTTGTTTTTGCTGCAATTGTTTGAAGACCTGAAAGTTGTACCCTTATTAACTCCCACATAGGCTTGTTTTGGTATAATTGTTTTATCACTGAAGAAAAGCACTGTATGTTTTAATTGAGATTTGAATTCTCCTTTAAGGTATATCACAAAAACTGGAGGCTGCAGGATAGAAGAAGGGCTGTGAAAGGTGCACCTCTTGGCCAGATCAGTAAGCAATCACCAGTACTGGGCAGCAGCCACAAGCAGTGAAGATTGAGATTTAGTATTGAGAATATGGCAGTAAATTCTAAACCATATTTGCAACATCCATGAAGGCCACAGCAGCAGCTTCCCGATATCTGACCATGGACAATTAGATGAGCGACTTTTGGTACTAAAAGGCAATTTTATTTTAACTTTTTACTTCATTTGCACTTTAAAAAATAAAGCAAAAAATCAATCACTTTAAAGCTATTTTGTCATTTAGTAAAATAAGTATTTTTTATTACTTTTGTGTAGAACTATTATCAAATATTGAATAGAAATGTAATCTAATTTGGTTTTAAGTGAAGTCTTGAACCCATGCCGTGACAGTTTAAAAAGTTACATGGCATACTGCATAATTTATGCTCTCCTAAAATGTCCATTAAAAGTGTACAAAAGTGTAAAAAGTATTTATTGGTCTGTAATAAGAAATTTCCTTTATATTGATTTCTTTTTGGCTCTAATGTTAGGTACTACATGTTTTTGTATTCAATATCAACATAGGAAAGTCATACTAACGTGCAAGTGGTTTTGCGATAAATGATTCAGCAGATATCCTAATATCATTTCTTATCCTTTATATACTTTCATCCTAATATAACAATGTTGAAAATATGACTTCACCACCTACCTTAAAAATTGGCTCAAATACATTGACAATATAGAAAAATAATATGTAAACACATACACTTTATAAAAACCAATAGTTCTTTATTCTGCTTTTGTTTACACTGTTTTAATGATGGTAATGGAAGCTTTCATTTTAAAGTTAAGTATTAATTATGTTTTAAGTCTGTTTTTGGAAATAAGATTATAAATATCCTCAATAACACACCCATCTAGCAATCTGTCCACTACTTGGTTCACTTCTTCCTAAACTTTCTGTGGTAATCACCCAGGGTTGTATTTCTAATGCAAAGCCTGTATTTATGTGGTATTTAGTTAAGTATGTATTGCTCCAGTCATTCTTTGATTTGCTGAATATGTACTGATATTTAGTCAACAATCTATACTTTGGTAACTTCCTCAAGTTTCACTGTTTGTGCACACTCTTCTAATATTGTTGTTAGATGAGGTGGATCTATACATTGATGTGCTGGTGTCATTTGGTGAACATGTGACAGTTTCTGGTTCTTGTGTCATAACTTCAAATGGCTCACATGCTGCTACATTCTGGTCTTTGTACAGGGTAACTGGTGTTTCCTTCAGGTAGGTAAGTTGTATAGGCACTATTTAGTTTCTTTTGTCAATAAGAGTTCTTACAATCACTTTACCTTTCTTAAGAAGCTGCACACTATACTCCACTTTAAGTAATGCAAAGATTCATTCAATGGCCAAAGATCACCTTCTTGTCTCTCACTTGGTCATCATTTATGGCTTCCGCGAAAGCTCCTAAAATCATTTCTTCTCTACCGGTACTTTTCATGGCCATACTTCTTGATGTCATTTTCGAAGTTCTCCAATCTATCATATCTCTTACGCAATCTGGATCTTTATTTGGATACCCATAGCTTGCTCAGGTTGTTGGACTGGAATCTGTTGCTATGAGGGCTAACTTATAGGTCATAACCATCTCTAGCATCATGTAAAATATCATTCAAGATCTTGGCCACACTCACTTGCAACATTTTTGTTAGTTGTAGGGGTTTACGTCCAGAGACTCCGCATTTATTTTGTTCATGAGGTCGGAATGGATACTGTGGTTCACTAAAAAATTAGTGGCTTAATATTGGCTTGTTGATTCTCTATCAAAGTAACTCTTGTTCTTGTATGTAATCTATCCATAACTTGAACATTCTCAATCATCTCCACTAATCCCAGTAAGATCCTTTTGATAAGTACAATCATGGGCTTGCTCAGCACCCAGAGGCCGGTAGCTGTTTGTCAGGACCCAAAGGCCGGAAGCTGTTTGTTAGGACCCAGATGCGGAAAACTGTTCATCAGGACCCAGAGGCCGGAAGCTGTTCATAAGGACCCAGAGGCTGGAAGCTACTCACCCTTTAAGGATCTAGAGGCCAGAAGCTGCTCGTGAGGACCCAGAGGCTGGAAGCTTCTCATAAGGACCCAGAGGCTGAAAGCTGCTCGTGAGGACCCAGATGCTGGCATCTGTTCGTAAGGACCCAGAGGCTGGCAGCTGCTCGTGAGGACCCAGAGGCCGACAGCTGCTCATTCTTTAAGGATTCAGAGGTCAGAAGCTGCTCACCCTTTAATGATCCATAGGCCGGACGCTGCTCACCCTTTAACGATCCATAGGCTGGAATCTGCTCATCCTTTCAAGATCTAGAGGCCGGAAGCTGCTCATCCTTTCAGGATCCAGAGGCCGGAAGCTGCTCAACCTTTAAGGATTCAGAGGCTGGAAGCTGCTTATCCTTTAAAGATCCAGAGGCCAGAAGCTGCTCACCTTTTAGGACCCACAGGCCGGAAGCTGCTCACCCTTTAACGATCCAGAGGAAGGAAGTTGCTCACCCTTTAACCAGCCGGAGGTCAGAAGCTGCTCATCCTTTAACCAGCCGGAGGTCAGAAGCTGCTCAACTTTTAAGGATCCAGAGGCCGGAAGCTGCTCAACCTTTAAGGATTCAGAGGGCAGAAGGTGCTCATCCTTTCAGGATCCAGAGGCAGGAAGCTGCTCAACCTTTAAGGATTCAGAGGGCGGAAGCTGCTCATCCTTTCAGGATCCATAGGCCGGAAGCTGCTCAACCTTTAAGGATTCAGAGGCTGGAAGCTGCTTATCCTTTAAAGATCCAGAGGCCAGAAGCTGCTCACCTTTTAGGACCCAGAGGCCGGAAGCTGCTCACCCTTTAACAATCCAGAGGAAGGAAGCTGCTCACCCTTTAACCAGCCGGAGGTCAGAAGCTGCTCATCCTTTCAGGATCCGGAGGCCGGAAGCTGCTCACCCTTTAAGGATCCAGAGGCCAGAAGCCTCTCTCCTATTAAGGATCCAAAGGCAGGAAGCTGCTCACCCTTCAAGGATCCAGAGGCAGGAAGCTGCTCATCCTTTCAGGCATTAGAGGCAGGAAGCTGCTCACCCTTTAAGGATCCAGAGGCCAGAAGCAGCTCACCCTTTAAGGATCCAGAGGCAGGAAACCGCTCATCCTTTAAGAATCCAGAGGCTAGAAGCTGCTCACCCTTTAAGGATCCAGAGGCAGGAAGCTGCTCACCCTTTAAGGATCCAGAGGCCAGAAGCTGCTCACCTGTTAAGGATCCAGAGGCAGGAAGCTGCTCACCCTTTAAGGATCCAAAGGCCAGAAGCTGCTCATGCTTTAAGGTTCCAGAGGCCAGAAGCTGCTCACCCTTTAAGGATCCAGAGGCCAGAAGTCGCTCACCTGTTAAGGATCCAGAGGCCAGAAGCTGCTCACCCGTTAAGGATCCCAGAAGCTGCTCACCCGTTAAGGATTCAGAGGCCAGAAGCTGCTCACCCTTTAAGGATCCAGAGGCCAGAAGCCGCTCACCCTTTAAGGATCCAGAGTCCGGAAGCTGCTCACCCTTTAAGGATCCAGAGGCCAGAAGCCGCTCACCTGTTAAGGATCTAGAGGCAGGAAGCTGCTCACCCTTTAAGGATCCAGAGGCCAGAAGCCGCTCACCCTTTTAGGATCCAGAGGCAGGAAGCTGCACACCCGTTAAGGATCCAGAGGCAGGAAGCTGCTCACCCTTTAAGGATCCAGAAACCAGAAGCTGCTCATCCTTTAACGATCCAGAGGCAGGAAGCTGCTCACCCTTTAAGGATCCAGAGGCCAGAAGCTGCTCACCCGTTAAGGATCCAGGGGAAGGAAGCTGCTCACCTTTTGACGATCCATAGGCCAGAAGCTGCACAGCCTTTCAGGATCCAGAGGCCAGAAGCTGCACAGCCTTTCAGGATCCAGAGGCCAGAAGCTGCTTATAAGGATTCAGAGGCCGGAAGCTGCTCGTGAGTACCTAAAGGCCGGAAGCTGATCACCCTTCAGGATCCAGACGCTGGAAGCCGCTCACCCTTTAACAATCTAGATGCAGGAAGCTGCTAACCCTTTAAGAATCAGAGGCCGGAAGCTGCTCACCCTTGAAGGATCAAGAGGCCGGAAGCTGCTCACAAGGATCCAGAGGCCAGAAGCTGCTCATACTTAAAGGTTCCAGAGGCCAGAAGCTGCTCACCCTTTAACAATCCAGAGGCAGGAAGCTGCTCACCCTTTAACAATCGATAGGTTGCTCATCCTTTCAGGATCCAGAGGCCGGAAGCTGCTCACCTTTAAGGCCAGAAGCTGCTCATACTTTAAGGATCCAGAGGCCTGAAGCTGCTCCTAAGGACCCAGAGACAGGAAGCTGCTAGCCCTTTCAGGACCCAGAGGCAGGAAGCTGCTCGTAAGAACCCAGAGGCCAGAAGCTGCTCGTGAGGACCCAGAGACAGGAAGCTGCTAACCCTTTAAGGACCCAGAGGTCGGAAGCTGCTCATGAGACCCAGAGGCTAAAAGCTGCTCGTGAGGACCCAGAGGCTGGAAGCTGCTCTTGAGGACCCAGAGGCCGGTAGATGGGGCTGGCAGCTGCTTGTGAGGACCCCGAGGCCGGAAACTGCTCTTGAGGACCCCGAGGCCGGAAGCTGAGGCCAGCAGCTGCTCGTGAGGACCCCAAGGCCAAAAGCTGCTCGTGAGGAGCCAGAGGCCAGAGAACCTTTAAGGATCCAGAGGTCGGAAGCTGCTCGTGAAGAAAACTTTGGTACTTTCAGGAATTATTGGTTGGTTGCTACTGCCGACAGTCAAAATAAAAAGGATGGTGGTCTTGGGATGTTGGCTTACTGGTTTAAAGTGTCATCGTACAGTTTGGACCATTTTTCCCCCTAAGGAGACTTACTGATACCTGAATAGATAATGCAAAATTATGTTTTATTGTTCTCTACATCCATATAAAAAGTGAAGCATAACACCCCGTTTGTCACTACAAAAAATGTATTTCCTCTCCAAGCCACACTTCACAGTTAGCTTTTTTACACTAAAAGAAGCATATGGCATTGTGAACAATTGAAGTAATGTTGTAAACAGCCTTTTCTTAAATTAAAGTATAGGTTTATGCACAAATTCCCCAGAACAATGGTAATATGTTGTAACATATATTACAGTGTAATTATAACATATAGGGAAACTGTTGGATACCACCTTTAAGTACAAACTTCTAGAAATATTGGTTCTGGTGCTGTTACCATGTGGGGATATGTCTGACAAATTTGTAATAACTGGAAAATAGTTCATTTATTATACCACATAAAACAGCAGTGAATAAACGTTTTATTTTAAGTCATTTACCCAAGCCTGGTAATGCCTGATGCTTTATAGCTTTAAAAGCAGCCTGATGCTTTATAGCTTTAAAAGCAGCTGTCTATGTTTAAAAACTAGTAGTGGTTGGATGAAAGGTATAACTGCAAGGATCGATGACCAGTTGACCAACATAAAAATGGGGTACAAAGATAGAACAGTACTTGACACAACAAAAATAACAAACCAAACAAATGAAACATTGCTGTAGCCTGGAGATGGCTGTTGTTTACTATTAGCTTTGGGTCACTTAAATCTATGTAAACCAGGGACTGGCTAATGTCAACTTTACATGGCTGGGTGTACAAATGTTACAAATAGGTAAAATATTTTTTTAAATCAAACAATGTGGCAATAGAGCAGTTTTCAACACACCAACGCAACAATAGCAAATATTACCCTAGCCAGGAAATGACTTGGAGACTAAATAAAAGTGTTACTGAACACCTACTGGTTCTGGTTCTACTGGCAACAATTGGGTGTCTAATACAGGCTTGGAAACAGCTATAACAACATGGGAGTATTGTTGAGATAACTGAAAAATGACTTGATAACAGCCTCTCAGTGTGGGAGGAAATATTGCTGCAACTAAACTAATTTAAATATTTTTCAGATTGCAAACAATGGGAGACAACTGCTACAGGACTGTAGACCAGTTGTACAAGGGATACACACTTCAATTACTCTGCTGCTCAAGTCAGTAGCAATGCATGTACACATATCACATTGTGCAGAAAGCCAGTCATAAGTCAAATAGTGTTGTTCACAAAGATGTATGTCATCTTATTTCATAAATCTTTATTCATCACTTGACATATCTCCTTGTCCATTTATTTGTGATAAGTCTAGTTGACTCTTCTCCAATTGTTCAAAAAACTATTTAGATTATATATTAAAAAGCTTTACATTTGGCCTGCTGGATAACAACAGAAGCCTACAAGCCAAGAAATGGATACAGATTGTAAAATTTCTGGATAAAAAGACTTTCAATAAATTTATCAACAGATTCCTATACTGTGGTACCAGTACTAACATTACAACATGCTGAAAACTTCTTCTTGATTTAACAGACATCACTGGACAAAGAACAGACTTACTGGAAGAGATTAAATTTTTTCCCACAGTTGTTAATGTGATGAAGTGTGATCAATGCTTTAATTAAAATTCACACCTATAACACACAAGGTATGACTATACATGTTTGGGGTTTACCATTCTCCGATTTCTGCCTTGACCCATATTAGTGTGTTACTATTTACAAACAGTGTTGATGATATCTTTTTATTATTTTTATTTTAGCACCTTCCAATGACTGTTAGTGGACCAACCCTGGTATTGCGGTATGGAGTGTTCCAGCTTTATGCAGTTACATATTAAGGCCCCTGGTTCAGCCCTGGAGGTAAGCTAAAGTTCTCTTGATTATGCTTAGCTCATAACAGCAATAACCGTGAGTAACCTGGTATCAGACTGATCTGACAAGGTGTTAGTGTGTCAGGTATTAATGGAATACCATTACAGTGAAGAAAGCACTATAACTGCTTCAATATAAAAACAGGTACCTAAAGTTTGTGGTATGTGATTGACAAATAATCTGTTATTTAAAGATATTTAGCAATAGCTCAGACTCATATTTAGCATAGTCTAGAAAGAACCATCAACACATTGCATTCTTCAGTAGAAATTCAATTCTACGCACCTACTAAAGTGTCTTGAATGTATTTATTCCCCTCCAAGGCAGAATACAGGAGTCACACTGTCAATGTGTCCATATACATGGAGTAGGATTGTCCAGTGATGGGGTGCAGGACTCCTTGTCACAGGGTCTGTTGTTTAAACCTTGGTCCTTGAGCAAGAAATTTACCTCAAATTGTTCCATATCACACAGGTATATAAGTGGGCACATACACATATTATTAGACTCTTGTACATGACTTCCTAGTGCCATATGTCTTGGCTGCTGGTATGGGATTTACTAATATACTCAATGACCAGGTCTAAAACCAGAGGATAAAACTGTGAAGTTATCTGTATATAAATTGGCATAGAAGTAGACTATAAACCAGACCTTTAACTTTCCTTTAATTTTACCTCCCATCTGCGTGTCTGCCATTAATTCCATATTATTTTCAGTACTATATGTGTCACAATCTTGCATAAACACTTGAAAGTGTGTCACACATAACATTTACAGGATCAATCCTTAAGGTGATTGGTGATAACAATCTCATAAAGTTGTGCGTCCTAACACTGGACTATCCTGCTACTACTTTTTGCCAAAAGGTTTTCTGAAAAAAAAGGAGTTTTAATACTTGTGTTTTCTTCTTACAGTTATATAATGTAGTCTTGCAGAATGGGCTCAACAAGGATTCTATTGATCTAGTTGCTTGTGCTTTGACATATTAATTTTTTAAATATTCTCATGTATAAAAATCTGAATGAAAGAAAAAAATCCACATGGTCAAGGTTTGAACAATAAGCCCAATGATTAAGAGATGTTCCTTCTAGCTACAACTGGATCATTCCATTCCTAAAACATCTACATCAAATATGAATTATGTTATTATCATTTTGATGTTCACACAAGCCCTGGTAGTGCAGAATGTAGAATGTTAGCTCTGGGTATTAAAGGTTGCATGATTGCAACATATAGATGTAATGAAAATGGCAAGTAATATGACTCTCTAGACTCTTTCTAGCTTACAAAAGTGGTTTCAAGTCGGTCTTATTACAGAATAAAGTGAGCAGGTGTTAGATAATGTGTTAGGTCTTTATTTTATGTTCTCACAGTGAATTTATCACTATATCTTTGTTAAGTCAGCACTATTGCTTAATAAATTAGTGAGTTAATGCTCTAAAACAGCAAATACTACACAAAATGTTTAACTTCAGGCACTTGGCAGGCAAACTACAATATATATCCTTTTTATTATTTCAGGGCACTCCTAATCACTGATTCCAGTTACAAAATCTGTAGGTAAAACATTTATTTTATTTTATACTGCAATATTTGTATTAATATAAATACAAATAGATGTTTTTTGTATAGTGCACCTACACAGCTTTGGTTACAATGGCGACATCCAGCTATAAATGGTGAATGCAAATAAAACCATGGGTAGAACCATTATTGCTGTAAAGGTCTGCTCAAAGACCTTCCCATATGCCAGTTATTGCCTGACTGGACTCAAACTTATGCTGTGAAGGGGGGCTAAGATTACATGAGTCAAGGTTTGAGTATCAACATGCATTCCTTCAATTGGCAGCACTTTAAATCTTCTAGTTCAAGTATGGCACAGTCAAGAAGTTGACCACAAGGAACCTAGTCAAGAAGAAGATGAAGTCTTTCAACAAATACAGAGAGACAGATACACTTGGTATATTGAAAACTATTTTTTTTACACATCAATATTCTACTATGAATTATTAAGAATAAATAGGATTTGATAATGTCTCTGACACTTCCTAAAAACACAAGCAATCTTTTGTTTAAAAGCTTTAAAGTGTTAGTGTTGCTTTAATTAACTGGATCTAGTGATTATTCAGTTTAAAAAAAAAACCCAGAAGAATGAAGGCAAGGAAATGCTAAGGAAAGTATTTAACTTAAATTGGTAATATTTGACACCTTTTATAATACCATTAACATTAAAAAGTTATTGCATGAACAAGTAAAAACAATCTCCAAATTATCCCTCATGATTCATTTTGCCAATACTTGTTTAGCCAAGAAAGTCAATTAAAGATTCCTTAAGGCAGCTCTTGCATTTGCATTTGTAAATAGTTTGAAAGTAAGGTTAGGCTGAAAATAATGTTGCCAACTTGTCAGGTCTTTCTAAAATTGCTTTTTCCATTGGGTAAATCTTTAATCTGGTTGGCACAGGTTTAAAAGTACATGAATAAAGTTATTTTTATCCAGATTATGGTAATGGAAAATAGTGTTACATAGTGTTAAATATGTCACAAAATTCTGTCTGAGAACCAGCCCTTTTTGTCACCTTCAAAATCTATGTAAACTGGAAATTCATTAAAGATAAGAAATACTGAAACATTAAGAAAAGTATTTCAGAGATAATTCTCAAAATGTTCAATATTGATACCAATCTTTATCATCTTGATACAAAACAATGTATATGTCCAGAAATCAAACAGGTATACTGTTATGGACTGGATGTAAGCAAAGTGGTAGATACAGCCTCCGAACGAAAACTTTGAAGAATACTGTATCCATGTATTAGTATTTAACTTTCTAAGTTTTCTTTTGTTTTTGTTTCTAAAATTTTAATTTAAATTTCTATCTAAAAACAGGAAAAAAGTTACTGGAACATTTTACCTTAGTGTATTAACTATAACTGTAGGCCTGCTACATAGGAATTGATTCGACAGAGGCAGATTGTGTAGATCCATATCAGAAGTTCCCACTTTATGCTGACTACACTGTTTGTTAAGGATTTCTAAGTCTTTATCAGAATATATTGTTAAATATGCATGAAGTTAGGAGCAGATTTTATTTTAGGTTATTAACAAATATTACATGATAGTGATTAATAGAAAGTTCATAATTAAGTGTTTACCTTGTTAATACATCTTCCTTTTATGTCAAATTCAAGTCCTCACTTGTTTTTAGTTTGTGGTAAGTGCCAAGAGGTCAATCTTAGTAGCATATTTAACTACTGCTAGGTTCAAAACTTGTTTGTATCATCTTTTGACATGACTGTTAATTCCATTTAAAGATTTTCATTTTAATATTAAGAATTAAAACATGAATTAATTCTGTATATATGGTATAAACATATTTTTATAACTCGTATTTAAATGTAGAACAGATGTAATATAAAGAATTTCAATCTTAAAAGGTCTCTATATGTTTGGACATAGTGTATATAAAGTTTGTATACTGATGTACTGGCATTTTCATACACAAGTTAAGACATTAAAACGTAAAATGTTTTATGCAATGTTTTATGCTCAAAATGTGTTTTGTAACCATCCTACTTTATAGTTATTTTTTATGGATTGCCAGTTGTTTCTCATGGCTAGGAACACAAATGTGACAATAATTGGAACAATGTATGGACCACAAATACAGGGTTAGTCCAGACAGGCAAGTCTTTCAGGTAAATGTCATTTTTGAAAATTAATTTCCTTTATAAATATAGTAGGTGTACGAGGGATGATCCAGAATTACCCGGAATTCTATATATTTTCCCAAGTTTTTACAGACAAATATATGTATTATATATAATGTATTATATATCGTTATAATGCTCTAAATCTCTACTAACAATGTCCCAAATATTTTTCTTTTTGTATTATTATGCCGCGTGTAAGACGCTTTCAAATAACCATAGTAGCGGCGCAGCACAAAAACGTTAACCATTAATATTTATTTTATTGAATATACACCATGAATAAATTAACGAAAACGCCTCAAATTACGCCAAAATGTACAGTTACGTTTAAATGACGTCATGTTCAATTTTTACGTTATTTACGCCTTGGATTCAAAAGTAAACATCTTTTAACCGTCAATAGCACCAACGCTCTTCACATCAGAAATGTCGTCATTAGATCGTCAAGAAATTCGATCTGTTATAAAGTTTTTGTCAGGAATTAAGAAAAAACACCCGCAGAAACATTTAACATGTTGAAGGAAACTTCGCACAAGGATAAAGTAAGTCAAACAACAGTTTCTGAATGGCATAAACGATTTTCTGAGGGTTGAACAAAACTAGAAGACAACGAAGGCAGGGGACGAAACTGGAAAATGCGCACGTCAGTAACGTCATCTGTTGAGGAGGCTCTACAGGCAGACAGGCTATGGGACAGTGTATCGAATTCTGATGGAAGAACTACACATGACGAAGGTAACATACAATTTTTAATCTAGTTTAAATAAATTAATTAAATAATAACCGTACTTTAAATAAAATGATTAACAACCATTTACTAGAAGTTAATAACAATAATTATTATTTGTTTATAGATTAGTTTTCAGTATAAAACAAAAAACACATTTTTAAAGTATTTTTAATAAAATATCAATTCTAATAAAATATCAATTCTTTTTTTCTTTTTTTGCTCATTGATAAGGTTTACGCGTGATGGATCCAGCGAGTCCTGAAACAAGAGGAGCGTGACAGGCGAGTTTGTGACTCTCGTGCCTTCATTCGGCACGCGGAATGAGAGGGTGACATGTTCCTGCAGAGGATCATTACTACACACGTGACGTGGCTCTACAACTATGATCCCGAGACCAAAGAGCAGTCTGCGGTAAGGAAGCGAAGCGGCTCGCCATCCCCTGTAAAGGCCTGGGTAGCATAGAGCGGCGGCAAGACGATATTTATCATGTTTGCGGACATCCGGGGCATAATCCTCATGCGTGCGGTTGGCAAGGAAGCTACGGTGAATGCTGGGTACTACAGTAAGGTATTAAAATTAAAAAGTCTAGTCTTTTTTCTATAAATAATATTTAGAATATTTAATTAGGTACCGAGACTGTGTATGATGCAAAAGCCCCATAATTTAAATTTACCGAAGTGCTTAATTGTTAATCACATTTAACATAAAATGCTCTTAATTATAACAATTTGTACATTAAAATATTTATAAATCACCCTTGATTTAATTTAATGTGAAATATATTTTATTTTAATATCAATGTAAAAGTTTTAAGCAATATTTGAAACAATATAAAGCTTATATTTCATTTTAAACCAGGCACTGCGACATGATCTCGTGGACGTTCTGAAAAAGAAGCGCCTATTGATTCCCGTGGAGAATTTCCTGCTGCACATGGACAACGCCTCCTCCCATACAGCAGCGATAACGCAGCTAGAGATAGGGGTCCTAGGTTTCGGATCAGTGCAGCACCCACCGTATTCCCCAGACCTGGCCCCATTTGATTTCGTGATCTTCCCATCAATTAAGCGGCAAGTGAAGGGCCAACGATTCGTTTCGTTGACTAAACTGCGGAGGACAACATCAGCTATTGTAAAGAAATATGACTGTTCGTGGTATGAAGACATTTTCAGGCAGTGGGTCCATAGGCATCGTCGTTGCATAGGATGCAACGGAGCGTACTTTGAGAAGGTTTAAACGTCCCGGAGTTTTAACGTCGATGTCGTGATTTTAAGATTAGCGTGCGCTGTAGGTGCGTTGGTGTATTTATATTTTCTGTTCATGTGCAGGTCACATTTCGTTTTACTGTTTGATATTATATTTATTGTAAAGCAGAATGATTCTTCTTTTTAATAGTATATGTTTCGTTTATATTAAATAAAATGTGTTAACACTGTAAACAAATTCCGGGCTTTTTTGGATCATCCCTCGTATAATACATTTTAACATCTGTAGTTATAATCTGCTCTAAATGGTGTTTAGCACATTTTGTAAGAAAGCAAATTTAGTAATTTAAGCCATGGGTCTGAAGATAACAGCTTGAAAAATACATAAAAAACAATGTTAAACATTAATGCAATTTCAACTCATTGATAACTTATCCTCGCTGACTGTGACTGTTAATTAAGCATTGTAAAGATCTGCTGAGAAGTAAAAAAATGTGTCAGTATCTCATCCCAATTTTATATAATAAATGAGACAATAATGTTGGAAATGTAAAAACAATGCAAAACATTTGTGTATTGTGAGGAAAGTTAAAAGATGTAATATAGGGAACTAATTACAAAAGGCCTTGCTATGTAAATAACAAAATACTCTACTGTCTGTGCCAAATGGATCTTACTGGAACTAGTAAGTCAGTGATTTCTTTGTTTCCATAAAATAGATAGGGAATCATACATATGCATGGGTCCCTTGTTGTCAAGCTTTAACAGGATGATGAGGATAAATATGACAATGATAATTGATGATGATGATATTGACTAAAGATTTTTTCACGCAGTCATTTATTATGTGTGCTGTGTGTATAGCACTATTAAAAGTAAACAGGTTAGAAATGATAGCTGATATTTTATTGATGCATAAGTTTCTAAGTGGAGTTATTCTTCATTCATCAACATGATTTGCATTACCCATTCTCAGAAAAATGTAGTAATGAGCATTGTGAGTGTTGTTTTTTCTACTTGCTACTAGATGATGCACTTTCAAAGGGAAATGGATTGGGTTGTTTCAGGTCAGCTTCAGAAACTGCCTTATCAGAATGAAGTTTTATCAAATTTTAAATTAACTTTATATTTATATCTTTAATTGCAGATGCAGTACAAATGAAGATGCTGTACAACTAGATATTAAGAAGACACATTCTTCCTTTGATCAACTGCTGCAGAGTCAATTTTTTGTTTCATTTTAATTTAATGTTACATCTTAATGTTGTTTTTTGTATATGGAAATATGTTACATGTTACATCAAATGGGTTTTGTCTTTTAATTAATATTTAGCAACAGCATTTTGTTTCACGTGCTTCATCACTAAATCTGCTCTTAAAAAATCAGCCCCATTTTCATGTTTGTTTTGGTTTGGCTAGGGTGTGCTTATTATAATAACATGTAAAAAAAGTACTAATGCTTGGTTCTTGAACACATTCTAAATACTGATATATAAAAATGAGATATTACGACAAAGGAATCTAGCATTAATGTCCATCAATAAATATAAATAAATCTTCGAAGAAATAAAAATTGTAACGGCTTTCATCTTGATTCATGACTGAAATTTAACTTGTTTTTTGTGTTATTATTGACATTCACAAATACCAGCATACCTGTAACAGATCGTTTTAGCTGTTTTATTTGAAAAGTTCTGTAATTACTTAAACACAGTAGCTGTAAAATGGATACCATATTATATATTCTAACAATTGTTCCATTTATGTAAATTATTGTCCATTTATGTAAATTATTGTAACATGATTTTGTACACATTTTTCAATAAACAGTATAATATTGATAAATAAAATAATGCTGTCATTTAATGCGTGTCTTTGTCCATGTTTTAACTCCTATTGATACATTTCAACAATACCTCTGATACAATAAATGTATATTTTGGATGTATTTGCTGTAAACCCATTGATTACTTGTAATCAAAATATAAATGGACAAGAAAAATCTCTCAGAAATGAGTCTCTTGGGTAAAGAGAACTTTTAACATGCATACAACAGCATATAAACCCATTTACATGGTTCAAATTTGATGTGGGGGGATTCTTCAATATAACAAAAAAATCTTTTATAACTATTACTTTTGTGTTTTAAGATTGATTCATTTCAGTTTAATCTGCACTTATTGTCAAAGTTATGATAGATTATACTTAAAAGGCAATTAAACATACAAAATGCCAATGATTGCATTCACAATGGAACTATTATTTTATAAATTATGTATTTTCCTTTTTGCTAAATTGGCTTAAACATTCTTGACTTGCATACAAAATTGATCTTAAAAAAGACTTAAGCACATGAAATTTTCAACATAATTGTTTTTACAAAAAAATCACTCTTATTCAGCAATATAAAATGGCTCAATAGATGATACATGATTATTTTGAACACAAGCTAGACATGTAGCATATTTTAATCATATTAATTGTGTGGGGTCATCGGGAAAGGGATTAGATATTTGACTCCCGTTCCTACTTATTACTCCTACTTGTCTTGCTGAGAAATGTAACCAATGGACATGAGACATTTTTATCTCACATAAAGTGTAGATTCTTATTTTCCTCGTATGAAAAAATCTGCATACATTATTTGATGTATAATCCATATTTTATAATTTGATAACATTGTGTTTTTTATACACCTAATCAAGCACGATCTCAGAGAAATGTAATCACATTGAAAGTAATGAATTATTCATAGAACCAGACCTGGTAGCGCAATCGGTCGAGCGTCCGGTCCAGGTTCAGGAGGCCCTGGATTCGTTCCCTGGCCGCGACATACCAAAGCCATTTTAAATAGTTGTGGTATAGCACCCTTGCTAATGCTCAAGCAAATATAAGGGTAGTTCCATAAATGGTTGGTCCAGTGTCAGGATAATGTGACTAGGTGTGGCATCATGCCAGGTGTTCACGGCATGCTAGACAGAGTGAAGGCAGTACTACATCTATATAAGTGCACATCGTCTCCAAATAACTGAAATACTGTTAATGGTACGATAAACCTAATAAACATACAAACATTCGTGCTCAAAGTAGTTACAAGACAAACCAACATAGACTATCTACTTAACACAAATGTCATGAGACTGATTTTGTCGGATGCATCTGTATAAAACTGGTTCAGACCTGCAGTTAAACCATACCTTACAACTGCTGTCATACCAAAGCCGTTTCGTGTCAAATCATTATTGTCCAGACTGCTGTCAAATCCTAGCCATCCAGACTGCCATCCAATTATACCTCTTAATGCTGCCATCATCACATCCCCATGCAGACTGCCGTCCAATGCTACCCATTTATACTACTGTCAAATCATACCCTTTCAAATTACTGCTTAGTCAAATGTATTCATGCGGTTGTCAAGTCATACTTGTTCAGGCTGCCATTCAATTTTAACACTTCTTGCTGCTGTCTTTTCATGCATTTTCCTATTGCTATAAAATTGTACTTGTTTTGGCTGCCATCAAATTGTACTTAAAATCAATAACGGCGAAAAGGCAACCAAGGTTAGAGTTCATGACATCTCCAGTTTGGGTCTGTGAGTTAGTTTAGACAAAGCCATACTTTTTCAAATATGCTGAAACATTTAACCTAGCATTTGGAGCATCTGTGGTACTACACTAAGTCTTTATCCAACAGAAATGGGTGGATGTCACCATAAGACGTTATTACTCAATTACACAAATATTGTGTTATTGCTAGGGATTTTAAAATAAATTTGATTAAACATTTATAGAGAATTACCTTAAATATGATCGTGACTTTAATGTTTGCATTTGAAAATATAATATGCATACACTTCAATTTATGTCTGTATGGTGCATCATGGTGAAGTTTAATGGTAGTACAGTAAATAATAATTAAGTTATGAGACATGAAAACAGAACAGACTGACAAACAGTACTAGCCTCTGCACCCACTTTGTGAGCTGAATAAGATTTAGAACCTGCCAAGGGGCAAAGCATCACTTTAATATTGTACAAAGTTCAATTTTCACAGAAGCTTTGACATGAGAAAGACAAACACGACAGCGGTACTGAGAAATGTCTGTTAAATAAAGCTTATCCATCATGCCCTCTGCTAACTCTTTGGGAGCTCCTCTTGATTTTTTAAGGTGCAAGTTTGTACAAGCGAAGACTCAAACCATCTCAGATCTTAGGAGATGGGGGGTATTTCTTCAGTCTAGCACTATTCCAAAAACAACCAAGATACCTACAAATAGCACCAATGTATATGTAAATAGCTTTAAATTTCTAATTACCATCAATTACAGACATGCATGATCCATATTACTTCTTAATTCTCATATTAATGATCATTTTGGTGTGTTTTCAACGAGGTATACTTGGTGTATACTTACTTAAAAGCATTTGAATAAATAAAGGTTTTATACTCTATTAATGTTTTAATATATAACGTAATTAAAACTGTTTTATCATTTCTTCATATTAAACAAAGAACAAGGTTGTTTTCATTTATTATTCCACATAACATTCTCATGGTAACTATTTGAAACACTAATATTTATGCAACATTTTATTTTATTGAACTACAGGTGACTTAAATGGCCGATTTATTGTACGCACATTTAAGATTGTTGTACATGAATATTTATCACAAACTTAACTTTCTGTTGTCTTGTTAACAATACCTAAATTGGTGGTTTGAAGGTTAGAAAAATAAACACATTTTTTATATAATTATAATTTATTATTGGCTTGATGTGAACCATTATTTATAAAAAAAGAAATATGCAGCTGTTATATAGTTTAAAAAAGTAAAAATACATTACATTTTTTTTAATAATTGCCCCCAAAATATTACATTTAAATAAGGAAAAAAAATATATTATCAACAAGAAAGATGTTTGTAATTCAAAAGTACACAATAAAAAAAAAATTATATTATTAATACACAATTGAATCCAGTAGACATAAAACATTGTACAATAATCCACTTATCAACACCGTATACTAATTATATCACTGCCTGGTTTTAGACTCAAAGCTACCCTCACCAAATTGAGCCTGCCACTTGAAGCTGTTGCCCAGGATGGGTACGCAGTACAACTTCTGGGAACCACTGGTGGGAGTTCAGTACCAGCTGAGGACCAATGACAAACTACTCCAAAGGAAGTACAACATGCTTATTGTAAGAGGTACTACCTCTACCTGGAAACCCACTACATTCCAATATTTATTACAGTCGTAACGTTCACAAATGTCCACAAATATAAGATTCAAAACCAACTACTGCTTCCTCTTGACATACTTGCCCTGGAACTGTTCTTTCCATTCTTCATAGGACACTGTGCAGGCAGAGGGAAATAAATGTTGCCATAATGCTGTCGATGTCCTGCGTTCTTGTCACTGCCACACTTTTTACCGGGAATGAAGTCTACTGTCCTGTTGTAGGCTAGGTTAAACATTCTCTTGAAAAAATAGAAGCCAAAAGCAATATCAAAGCAATATTTACTCTCTTCATTTATCTGCAACAAATTTACCAAAAAATATAGGAAAGGTTTTTCAGAATATAGGATTTTGATCCATAATATAGAAGAAATAAAGGAATATAGGAATCAGTCGACAGCCTGTATATGAGACAGTTGCAGTGCTGTCTGGTCTGTAACTGATTACAGTATACATGTATTTATAGGCTCCCAAAACAGGTCCATCGGCTATAGCGTCATCCTTGTCTGACCATGGAGGTTGGATGCATGCAATACAGGTAAAACAGTATTGCCTCTATGAACCTATTGGCATCTAGCCTAGTTGCAGGACCAAAACCATGGGCATGAGTGCATCTGAAATGTGTAAAAAGATTGTATTAGTAAACTATGGCCTTCCCATGAACTAATACCATCAATATTGTTCGTATATATGTAATTTATTGCTGGAAGTTGGGTGCACAAACAAATTGATGTTCTATTATTGGTGATATAAACCAAATACATTTATCTGGACTTTCCTGCATACTTCATAGAAAGAAACTACACTTGAAAGTCTGACAACTTGAAGATCTGAGCATTACAAAACATGTACCAGCTGATACCATATTTACTTAATAACCAAAACATGTACTTCATATGATGGCTTTTGTTGTAATAGAATAACTACAAAACTTACCTAAAATATTTTGTGTGATCAAACAATAAAACGTTAAACTTTTGTGTTGAATTTTGGTAGAAAAATGGTCAAATATGGGCAGGGTTCTGGTTGAAAAGTACAGGAAATGATGTCTAAAACCTTTCATTATGGTCATACCATGTTGGATTTCAAAAGAAATTTGATGTCGAGGTGACATGTGTTTGCTAGATTACATATTTCTTATAAACTACATGCTTAATTGTCAAGTTTTGTTATTCAAGCAATGTACATCTTAACTTTTCAAATGCAATTCAAATGAATGTAAATTGTGATTTGTTATATTTGACATGCTATCAGGTGAAACACAATATTGGAACAGTCTAGAAAATGTTATTGTTATACATGGTTTTCAGAGATGTAACATTCTTTCATTGCAATTAAACATGTTTACTTTACAACAACCAGTATGAGGAAGATATGTCCCAAGTTTCAATGATATTGCTAATATAATTATCAACCAGTGGCTAAAAATGAATCACAACAAATGTCATTTTTATAAACGTTATGCTGTTGTATTATGCTGTTGTACTGACAATGTCTATTATGTTTAAATTGAAATAATGGATATTTTTCACAATGTTCCATGTTAATTTGTATTATTGGTTTCTAGAAATATTTATATAAATTATTTTTGGTGTTTGATTTATTAAAATAGGGTGAACATTGTCAAAGCTATTACAGAAATATTGAAGTATAAAAGATGTTGTTCAGTTTCTACCTGAATTTTCCTTCTGTTGTTTTTATAAATAACAGTGATGAATATATGTTTTTTTCTTTATTATCCATGCATACAATCATCATTTTAATGTTATAATACTTCAAGGAAAAACAATAGATTGTGCATTCCTAGAAATAGAATAGTCAGGTTATACAAAATGATGTACAGTCTGTAACTACCATAATCGTTTTTCACAAAACTGACAGGTATTACATAAGTATTTTTTTTATTTATCATATCAGATTGACTTCTTGATATAAGAATCTGATGGGTTTTTATCATTCATAACATTTTGATGTAGCACTGCATTATTGGTTACAGACACTACAAAAAAATGTAGTGTCCATAACCTGTCTTGCACTTGGTTTAATCAATATTTTTATTTTATTTTGAATATCAATATCCTTATATTAAATGTGCAGACATATGAATCTTGAACCAACACATTTAATTTTAAGTAAGGCATTTGTCAAATTAAAAAATGACCTTATAACATATCTGACCATGAAACAAGGTAGAATCAGAGCCATTTTGAAGACTTGGGTGGTGAAGACCCCGCACAGTTAGCCTAGTCTATCACATTGACTGTGGCAGTTGATCCATCTGTGCAGCTCAACATTGAAGACATGTGTGAGAAAATTAAACTTGCCAATTGGCTTAACAGGCAAATTAGACAACTCTATCAGTATACTATAAGAAGGGATGGCTGTAACAACTCTGCTACAATATCTTATTGCTGCAAGTTAGAACAAAATGCTTCACAAGGAATCGCCTGTGAAACCATCAAACAATAGATTGTTGCTGCTGCCATACAGAATACTGTGTTAGGCTGGGGTTTGGCTTCGAGTTAGTGGACAGGATGTAGTGTCCTGATAGTGTTAACGTCATTTGTATGTCTGTTGTGGTGGATCGGCCATGGTGGAATTGGACCATGTACCCAACAACACACATAGTCAGCAGCCTGCAGATGGATGAAAATGACACGCAATTAGTAAATGAAGTTCTTAAAATTAAGCTTAGCACTGCCGCTTTGGAGACAATGTTCATGAAGCTGAGCACAAGCACCCAGAAATGTGAAGCAGTGAATAGTTCCTTAAGTGTATCTTGTCCAAAGAACAGTGTCAAGTTGTTTGACGGCCCAAGAGGAAGACTAAGAGAAAAGCAATGTAAAAATAAGCTAAGACTGTAAGGAAATACAGTTAGTCATATGCTGTGCAGAAACAAAAACTTATTACAAGTAAACGACGTCACCATGAGCACTTATAGTTTAAACTGGCCCATTTGAACCTAACTTCTGACTTTCTGAAGGGACTGCTTGACCCCAAACTTCATATGCTATAATAATGGCCATCAAACAATGGCACTCTCCATATTATACCTCTACAACCTGGGGCAGGTAACTGGGTCCGATCCCATGTGCCTGAAAAAAAGCTTGGTCTATGGATAAACTGAAAAAAAGCATTAATGCAAAGCATTAAATGGCATTTATCGTGTTCTTAAAGAATTCATCTCTTTCCTCAGTTTCTCAATTTTTGTACTGGCTGCTGAGATCATCATCTGAGCTACACTTGCACACTGCATGTCCTCATCCTCAAGAGCTTTTTTCAGCTTAGAATTTCCTTCTGACAATTAGAGTTCAGAGCTTAAAAATTTTCCTCTTATGATGTCTTCTTCCTTAGACAGATTTTTCTCTTTATCCAACATAGACATTGTTCTTTCCTGTTGCTCTTTCCTCTGTTCTTGCTGTTTCTTATTCTCCAGATGTTCTCGGTCCCTCTCTTTTTTCTGATGTTCTTTTTCTTCTTTCTCTTTCTGTATTCTTTCAAGATAGTTTCTGTGTGCTGCTTTCACATAACTGAACACTTCATTGTTGATTGGCACACTTTGTTGACATTCTTTCACAGGATCACTGAACTTGACTATGTCCCTGACCATTCTGATGGCATTGATTGTTTTCTCACCAATTGCTGGCCTATCGACAGTGACAACATTAGTGTTGACTGACAAACTTCTTTCAACATCTGCATTACCGTGGGGCAGCACAAGAGCCTTTTTTGCTAGCTCAGGAAGAACTCTGTACTTCCTCTTGCCATCAGAGTGTTTGCTGTTCATTACTTCTCTCCAGAAGTGATCAATTCTGGCCGGAGCTTCAAAGCCTAAGTCATCATCTGCCATGTACATTTTCCATTCATCCTTGATGTTGACAATTGTCTTTTCTGGGTATCCAAACTGTCGTGCTAGTGTTTCAACCTCAGTGAGTGAAGTATCTGCAAATCGCTTTGATGGGGTCATACATGTAATTGACTTCAGGACAGCATTCTGTAGAGGGAGTCGTTTAATCAAATACTTTGTCACTGTACAGTAAAATGACCTCACACCTAGTATTTCCATGTGGACACCAGTGCTACTCATTTTCTTACTTTAATCCCTGGCCTCACCAAGCTCAATGACATCATCTTTTAGTTGAAATCCAATTCCAAAATCAAAAGACGTTAAGATTTTCCTGTCCATCCTCCACAACATCCTCCTTGAGGAATCTTTTCATGAAAGTTATCAAAAAGCTTGACATTCTAGTGTACAGGATGTGGATCAAAGGCTGCTCACTCTGAAATTCTCTCAAGAATTCTTCAAACAATGGAATGACAGACAACAGAAATAGAATCTTAAATTTCATATCTGGTTTGTGAATGGCATCTCTGATCAGCTTCAAGTTGACACTTTTTGGAACTGTTTTGGGGTCCTTCTCCAACTGAGCAACATAAGCACAGATGGCTTGCCACTGGTCAATTATCCTCTGCAGTGCAGGACCTATGCTTAACCAGCGTACTTGTGAATGCTTGATGAAAAGCTCTTCATTGAGATTCATATTCACCTGTATTTGCTTTAAGTCCTCCCGTCGACCTGCTGAAACTTTAAAGAGACCAAACAAACTCAAGGCAAAGTCTTCTACATCTTGTCCATATTCATGTATTCCTTTGCAAAATGCATTGTGCATTGTGTGTAGATTGCAAGTGTCGATATCTAGAAAACCTTGCCATCCAGGATGTGTGTCTTTTATCAAACTTGACAGCTCTCTGTTTATGGTCTTATTTACATTGGGGCCTTCACTACCTAAAGCTATCAGCATTTCCAGCAGGAATCCATCTTCCTTCAATGCAGCATACATGCTTCTAGCTACTGTCTTACCATCTGCGTGACTGAAGAATAGAGATCGGTAATACCTACACCACACTTCATCATGTGTTGGGGACCAGTATCTGATTAAGAGGTCCATCTGTTTTTTTACATGAGCTTGGATCGTTTCATCATACTGGATGGTGTAGCAGCTCTGAGAGTTTTTCACATCATAAAGCAGAGCTTTTGAGAAGGCAGGGTGCAGTCCATCTGTTAACATGTATGAGAGTTTGGTCCTCCCAACACTGAATCCATCAGCAATTGGACACTTGAACATGGCTCTGAATGTGTCAGATATACCATCACTGGCTCTAAAGCTGATGTTTGAGTTCGCACATTTTACAGCCCAAATGATTTCTGCAGTCAGCACATCTTCACCAGGAAAAGAGAAAAAAAGTTTCGACTCTTCTTTTGACTTGCTAGTAGATTGGACTTGCTCCCTAGATGTGCCTAGATCAGCTGCTGGGACAGAAACAGTTTTAAACACTAACTTTGTTTGTGATGATGAGAGACTTGTCTTGCACAGTTTCTTGTGCTGATTGCCTTTAGAATGCTGGATCAGTTGCTTCACGCCACTGTTGTCACATTTTATTTCAGTTTTACAAACTACACATCTTTCAGAGTACTCTGTATTGCCGAGAATACACCATTCCTTCATCTGAGTTACGTTGGCATCTTTTTCCTCCAGCCATCTCTGATTGAATTTTGTTTTTTCACTTGGCATATTTACAGTTTACCATGGATAATGACAGTTAAATTTATTGTAACCTGCAAAGAAAATATCTTTCAATACTTCTGAAATATTTAAGGACTTTTGTTTCTATCTTAAAATACCTGAAAATGGTTATAAAGATAGAAACAAATGGGCAGGGCTGGGCAGGGTTGCCACACCTGTGAGAATGTTGTATTCTGAAAGAAATTTCTATTACATGGCCCTCTGTAGGATATTGAAAGATCTCCTGGGCACATTTAACAAATATTTTCATTCAAAATACATCTTTCTTAGCTTACCCATTATAATTTTTGTAAAAATATAGGATTTTGTAGGAATTTAGGTCAATTATAGGAAAATATAGGAAAAAATAGGAGAGTTGTCAAAATATAGGAATATATAGGAAAATATAGGAGAGTGGACACCCTGGATATCTAGCTGAATATGTAACATGATCCCAAAAGTAACTGGACATGTGGATTTCTAAATTTAAAAATATCTAACTGTGCAGCATGACTCAGATAGGAAATACATTTTTTGTAGTGGAAAGTGGAGTGTTTTCATTGGTACACTTCATATGGATGTAGGGCACCCATAAATAGAATTTATAGGAGTCTTTTCATGTAAATTTTTTGGATACGCTAAAAAAAGGAAGGACCAAACTGTAAGGTATCACCTTTAAAAGGACTGATTATGTCCAATATGGGTCAAATGAACATAGCTCCATACTTTTGTACCAGTCTCTTATATATTCAAAATCGAACATAAGAGCCAGTGCACTACAATATCAACTACAGAACAAAGGTGTAAGGATAGCACTCAGTGCTATCTATATAAGAAAGTGTCAGATGCTCTGTTAAATACAAAAATTCAAAATTACAAATGACTCGAGAAGAGGTGCCCTGGGTTACTTTAAACCCAAGATACATGCACAGAGGTGGTGGTGTGGTGTGAAGGAAGATAGTTTTTACAATGCCAGTCCTTCCCAGACTTGAACTAGGGACCCAATCAGGATCGCTCCATGCATGGACTGAGGGCACAGGTATCATATACATAAACTGGTTAACACAGTACAAATGCAGGTGATGTTAAAATAATAATGAGAAAGGTATACCTATATAAGTGTTCTAAAACTATCAATAAGGTACCATCATTCAACCTTGGACAATTTAAACAAATACTACTATGTTGTGTAAATAAAAAGTACAGTGCTTATATTTAATTTAAATACACATATTTAGTAGGAATGCCTTAAAAAATATATAACAGTTTGGGGTAATAATTTAAATAGAAAGATATAAACTTGCATTAACTTTTGTCAGTGCACTAAAACAGACTCTCATCTGAAAGTTTTATCTTCTTTATATGATTTGTTTAAATTTATGACATACAAAAGGTAAAAAATACCACCAGATTTTTCAAAACATAAACTAGGGGGTGTCATCTATGAGGCAGGCACACCCTGAAATGAAAGCATTAATTCAACATAATATAAGGTATGGAAAGGAGAATACAGCTGAAGTATAGAAAATGGTATAACACCAGATGGCCTTAGCTAAAGGTAGTAAATCTCTTTAAAAAATAGGGATATGTCTACATCAACCAACCTTATGACAGGCATAACACCAGATTGGCACTCATTTCATATCGATCATAAATTGTACCCAAAATACACCCAGGGTATTTAAACTGTACACCAATGCATGGTTTATGGTGTAGTGATATACAACATAGGAAGAATAGCAGACCTCCAGATATTGTTAAGTAGACTGATTCATGGTTTATGGTGTAGCATTCAGTGATACATACTTAAGTTATAAGTTTTAATTTGTATTACTAGAACAGTGTATACTACAGAAGTCCTTCAACTTTCAACCCAACACATTCTGCTGAAACACAGTTGTGCCCCTTTCTCCAACACAGGTATACATTGTATTACTGGAGAAAAGAGCCTAGCCCAAGAGAGGCTTATCTAAATAAAAAATTCAAACAATTTTATCATTTATTGGAATATTATAATGAAATAAAAAGTACTTGGTTTGTCATGACAAACTCTGTTAGTAAATGCATTTACAATGTGTTTGTGAGTTATGATTTCATTGACCTGAACATATTATAACATAATATTGCATAACTGTTCAAGTATTTAACACTTAAAAAACAACAACAGAATATCTTAAAAAGTCAAATCTTTCATAAATTTAAAAAGCTAAAGTTAAAAAAAATTAAATAACTAATTAAATGATACATGTTTTACTAATTTATATCAAGTAGTTTCAAAGTGTCTTGTGACATCTGGCATAACTGGCAAAAGGGGCTGGCCTAAGGTTGATGTTGGCAAAACTAGAATTCTAAAAAAAGTCTAATTTTTCTTGGGGTATTTTGATGTTATGAAAAGTGTTAAATTTGTCATGACAACCTCCATTAGAAAATGCCTTTAAGGTATATATTATATTGAAACTGTAGGTTTCATTGACCTATGACACAGCATATAATAATATATGAAAATTGTAATTATTCCAGTGTTTTACTCCAACTTGAAAAAAAATATCATAAGTACTTTTACATGTTTCATGTTTTAAAAGAAGAGTAGGACAAATAAAATTATGTATTGGTGAAGATCCTGGGCAGTCGACTACATCTATGACATTGGCGGAGTTGGTTGATCCACGTCAAGCTGTATCTGCAGGCATCAGATGGTATCAGGCTCTTAGACCAAGGGCTTCAGAGGCAGCTAGCCTGAAATGAAAAAAAAACAAAAAAACATCATCAACACTTGACATGAGACTGGTGGGCAGTGAACAGATGTTGGGCTTATTTAATATAGCCTATAAGAATCATCAAGAAGAGAGGGCAGATTGTACCCAGCATAACATGACTGTTGCTATAGAGACAAAAATGGGGAGTCTGCTGAAAATTGTCAATAAAATGCCTTCAGCTTTGTTACACCAATCCAGAAGCTGTACAAGGAGGCCAGTTCTCCAAGACAAGGTCCAAAGCCTGCAGCAGCTAATGTGGGCTTGTGTGTTGGATAGTGTTCTGGCTCTACCTTTAAAATTTTACCTTTATTTTACAGGTGTATAGATTTGTCTTTCTGCGTTTAAAACTTTATTAACAAGGTCGGATGGTCAGAAAGTCTTGGCATGTTTTGGTATTGTAATGACTTTCGTGAATATGGTTATTACATGATATTGTTACCTGCTTGCTACCATGGATACACTGCTACTGATGTGTAAAAGTATGCATCTTATTCAAAGTGTCCCGATGACCATCCAGACTGCACAGTGAACACACACCACCATCAGCCACTGTCCAAATATGAACTGGCGAAGCAGATTTTCGATATGCTCTCTACACATGAAATGCATGTCAAATACTTTACCATAGATGGAGATGCAAGATCAGCTGCTGGTGTTGATGCTATAAAACTATGTAATCCATTGTGGAAAAATGAGAGACAGACAGACCCAACACATGAGGACCAGGCTCAGTTTAGAAGTTGCTACAATACCAACTTCAGTCAGACAGTGTTTCCCTTCATAATACGCGACAGTGAAGTCATCAGCAAAAGGCATTCAGCTGGGTTGTAAAGGCCAGATGCAGCCTTATTATAAAGGAACTATGGTAAAGAATGCTGGAGACAATAAATCGATGAAAAATATTACCTCTCATACTCAATGCAACAGTCAGCTGCTACTGTGGCAACTGCTTAGTGTCGACATTATTTGTATGTTTGCAGTGGTGGCTCAACCAACTTGCGGTGGAATCGGTCCATGTTCTTTGCAACACACAGAATCAGCAGCCTGCAGATTAATAAAATGACAATCGATTAGGGAAGGAAAATTCTAAAAATTAAGTTTAGCACTGTTGCCATGAAGACAATGGAGCTGGGGACAAGCACCCAGAAATGTGAGGCAGTGAATAGGTCAGTAAGAGTATCTCTACAGAACAACAACTGCTCTAGAAATGTTCAAAGATGACTTTCATCTACAATTCACCAACTTAACAATGGCATTGTGAACAGTGCGGATTGAGAAGTGTGGCATCTCGACTTCAAATCATCCAACCACCCAAGAGAAATTCTATGAACAATGCCAAAAAGTTAACTATGTTAGGTAATATGCCTTCTATGCAGAAGGGAAAACTTATTACCAGTAATGTGCTCCATGAGCACTTAAAGTTTAAAGCCACCAATCCGAACCCAACTTCTGTCTATTTGAAGGGACAACTCGACTCGAAACCATCAACTTCACAGGACCACAGCTACTCAGTGATTCTCTGCTCTGAAAACAACAAAAAATGTCTATCTTTATGTATGTAAGACATTTAATGTTCTGACTAAAAATTATTCATGTAATGTAAATGTAAAATGTAATAAAAAATATTTACCTAAAAGCATTTTCACCTCTTAAAGATTTCAACATTAGAAATCCTACCTAACAAGCTGCAATGTGGTTAAAGTTGGAAGAAGACCACCATTATTACTGTTAATAATGTGATGGTCATGCACTGCATTGTGGGATTATTACATTTGGTTACTGTAGTAAACATGACTGTTAAACTTTATAATATCATTTTGTTGCATTTCTGCTATTTTGGTGTTCATCTGAGACTTAGCATCATTTTGTTGCATTTCTGCTATTTTGGTGTTCATCTGAGATTTAGCAGTCTGTTTACATTTTGGTTAGTAAAGATTGTTTTCATGTTTGACAAAAGTTTAACAATGAGATTAAAGCCTAGTTTTCCACAGCATACAAGTTTTGAACATCTGGTGCGAAACGGAAGGGTAGCGAAACACCCATCACTCGTATCATGCAGTATATAATACTTAGAGTAATCTCCCATATCTACAAACCTGTAAACATGTTTACATGATGAACCATAGGTTTCGTATCATAACTTTTGATAGTAAGTGTCACTATTCGTAGAAGTTATTGATAGTTCAAATCAGTATCGACTATTGACTATTGTGACTATTGATATCACAATTTATCAATACTATCAACTATCGTTACACCCCTTGTCATATACTTAGCCACCCAAGCAGCAGCTAAGGCCACTCTGCCCCCTTCTACTAGCCAGACCAATGAGGCCATCAGGCGCGAGTACAACATCCTGTGTGTACAGCATTCGCTCTCACTTCTCGGCGGTGATGCAGACAGCATAAGCCGAGGTGTTACGATTGTTTGTCACCAAGCATCCTAATTAAGGTACACAGTGGATATTCCGTGTACTTAAATTTGTTTAACTCATGACAATATGGTTAAAATATGCGAGCAAAAATTTGGTTGTTTTAATAATTAAGAAGATTTTTCTGTGAATTACGAAAAATATATTGAGGTCACAGCTTTGAGACTAATTCTGACATAGAGCAAAAATGCAATTTAAAGTTATATCCAAGCAAAATGAAAACACTAACGGTGGCAACAGCTGTTCACATTTGTATGACAAAATCCCTCCGAGACAAAATCCCTTCTGTTTATTTTAGCGTAGGTGAACAAAATTTCAACTTTAACAGAAGCAGACAATCAATTTAGTAAATTATTAAATACCTCGCAGTGGGAATTTTATAACAAAAACTCAAATATTATTATCATTTTATTTAGGAGACTGTGAGAACCAAGTAAACAATACAGCAGAATGTGGAAAATTTACAGGAGGGGATTTATAGGCATTGGAAAATTACAGTAGGATGTTTGTCCATCTTTGCTAATATGAACAGAATAAATTTTATGATAGAAGAATTTTGTCCATACTCCATTTTTAGCAATAACCCAGGGTTAAAGAGTTATATATCAAGTTGCAAAAACAGACAAGGAAATATGTAGTGTTAAGTTGATGATGTTATTGTTTTGCATGTATACATTGATTACCTCCATTAATAAACATAACATTCTGAAACACAAAGCGAGTTAGTCGAGTATTTCCCTATAATTACTTACCTTCAACATATTTTGGTGCAATGAAAAAGTGAGAAGAAAATGGATCTTTAAAAGCTCAAGAAGAAGCAAGGGGCCCACAAAGCCAAGATTTCAAGGCAGCTCTGAAGATTAGAAAAATCAACGGCCGACGACACAAACTTCACGGTAATTCTGAAATCACTACAAGACAAGATGAACTTTCTTGAACAGCTAAATGAGGAGGTGATTAACCAAACAGATGAGGACGACTACGATTCCGAGATGCTTGAAACGCAAGATTACATGCTGGAAGTAAGACTGGTCATCGGCGGCCTGGAGGCTCAACATAGATACAATGTCAACGGTTCAACCGCACAATGCCCGTTCAACCCTGAGCAACCCGAGGAGCTTCCCAGGAATACCCCGGACATAGAGACCGCACAGAGAGTGCCCAGCAGCGCCAACGGAACTTCCGGTAACACGAACAACAGTACTTCCAGCAGACTTGTAAGTGAAATTTCTATATTCCCAGTCGTCACAGCTTCCTAAGTTAACATTGCCTACTTTTTCAAAACATATTAGAATGGCAAACAATCTGGGATTGTTTTGAATCTAGTGTGCACTCTAAAATTTTGCTGTCTTACAATGCCCCTAGTGTTATTGAGGGACTGCCATTAACTCATGGAAATTACAATGAAGCAGTAGACTTGTTTCGAGACAGTTTTGGACAAAATCACAAAATTATCAATGCTTTTATGCAAGGCCTGTTGGATTTACCCCGACCCTCATCCCATCTATTAAGCCTTAGATTGTTCCAAGAGAAAATAGAAGCATGTATTTGCGGTCTACAGTCCCTTGGCCAAGGTCAGGAATCATTTGGCAACCTTCTTGTTCCTGTTATACTGGAAAAACTTCCTGCTGACGTCAAACGAAACATGACTCATGACCACGGAAGTAATAACTGGCAACTTCCGGAACTACAATGGGCTCTGAAAACGGAAATCAACATCTTACAGTGGCCAGCCTACACAGAAAGCAGATGACTACGTGGCCACCGCGTCGTTTTTCAAAGGATCGTGATGTCCATTTTGCAGCGACCCCCATTTTGCTAACGACTGCAACAAAAATGGATTATTGGAAAGAAAATACATGGTGATAAAGAAAAAGCTATTTTTTAACTGTTTGGTCAAGCATCAAGTTTCCTCCTGCCGACTGAACCACCGCTGTCGTACCTGTAAATGCAAGCATCAAACTAGCATTTGCAATCAGCGTGAGGGGCAAACCACCACTGGCAAGATTCTGAATACTGCTGCTCCCAGTTTTGCACCTACTTCAGGTTTGGCCGAGTCATCACATCAGCCTACTTCTGGTTTTACAGAACCGTCAACAATTCTGCACTCAACCACACAGTCAAACATAACGTCTTGCTAAAGACAGCAACTGCCATGGTAACCTCTGACCGCACCAGTGCTGTAGCCAACATTTTGCTCGATGAAGGGGCTCAACGTTCTTTTATTACCCAAGAGCTCGCTGACAGACTCCAGATACAAGACAGTGGTACTAAGGTTGTCCACCTTGCTGCCTTTGGGTCCTCTTTGAAGAAAGTCAGCCATTTTCCAGCAGCCACTATACATCTGATAACTGACACATGGGAGACAATTCTGATAAACATTTTAGTTGTCCCAACGATTGCTGTCCCTTTACAGAACCAGACACATACAGCCAGTTCGCTGTCATACTTACGAGGTTTAAAACTTGCACATCCACTTACAGTGGGAGATACATTTAAAGTTTCGCTACTTATTGGAGCTGACAAGTACTGGGATATCGTAGGGGAAAGTGTTATAAGAGGTGACAGATTGACGGCTGTGTCGTCAAAGATCAGTTATCTTATTTCTGGTACACTTCCTGAAGCACCACACACTGCAGCCACAGACTATATTATGAACGTCATTACGTTATCACCAGATTGCCATGAACACAAGCGTTTTTGGAAGCTGCAATTCATTGGTGTCCAACCTGAAACAAAGCAAGAGGCTTCGGATTATATAGAAACCTACCATAGACTGCATTAGATTCCAGGATGGTCGATACACTGCGTCGTTACCATGGAAATGGGATCACTCAGAGTTACCTGACAACTTCAATATTACACTGAAAAGAACACAGAACACAATAAAGAGACTGCGGGAAGACCCAGTGTTGTTGCAGAAGTACGACAACATCATTAAACAGCAGAAAAAGAGTGGATTTATAGATGTCGTGGAATAAATTCCATAACGTTACAGCAGACGTTATATGGCGCGTTAACGCTTACTAGGTATTGGCGACGTCCGCGACGTCACTTCCGTATTATTGTTTGTGATGTAGAGTAAAATAAAAGGTCGAACCTGGAATACGCAGTCTAAGTTGTTCTTACACAAGCGAGTACATTCATCACATTTTATGGTGCCATGACGAAACTAATCAAGAAATATGAAGCTAGAGAAAATCCTATCAATACGAGAAGCGCACAGACGGGCAATTTCCATCAGATTTGATGAATTTGAGGCGGCTAAAGAAGACTCAACTTCACTGAAGTGCCGCATATTGCTGAGAGGTATTGAAGAGAAAGTTGAGATTTTAACTTCGCTAAACGATAAAGTACAGGAGGCAATAGAAACCGCGGATATTACGGACGAGATACTAGCAACCGAAGATTATACAACCCAGCTACATATACGAGTTGGAGAGATCCGAGAGTATATGAGATTAAAAAGCGTTCAAGATGGCCGTGCGCAACAGAACACCAGCAACAACCAGACCGAAGAGACCGAGGTAACACCAGCGGTAACTCGCATAGACACCACCGACGGGCCGTCATACGTGAGAGATTTCAACATACAAACGGTAACAGACAACACGGGTTTGCAGCATCAAACTGTAAGTAAAAGTTTGTACTTAAATAATCATAAGCTGCCAACGCTGACCTTGCCCACCTTTACAGGAGATATTCTTGATTGGCATAGCTTTCGGGATGCATTTAATGCAGCTGTTCATTCGAACCCACACTTAACGGATGCGCAAAAGTTCACCTACCTTAAATCCCAGTTAGAAGGTGATGCAGCCAGAGCCGTAGCGGGATTTAGTTTAACAAACGCTAACTACACTGAGGCATTAGAGTTGTTAACGGATAGGTTTGGCAGGACTAGTAAAATTATAAATGCCCACATGCAAGCCTTGTTACATTTGCCACCCCCGAGTTCACAAATTGACAGCCTCCGAAATTACTATGATCAACTAGAAACAAATATACGGGGCCTACAAACATTAGGTGAAAATCAGGAGAATTTCGGTTGTCTACATGTGCCAGTAATTCTAGGTAAGCTTCCCTCTGAGTTACGCAGAAACCTTGCCAAAATAAACGAGACGGAAAGGTGGACATTACGGGATTTACGTAAAGCCTTTAAATGGGAATTAAACATTATTGAGGCGGGATTAGACGATACGAACCATCAAAGCGTGTACATCCCGACGGCCTCATTTCATACAGGCACAAGCACCAGACGACATAGTGATACACAGAACTTGCAGCATAAACAGGTACCTGCTCAACATAAACCAAAATGTGCGTTTTGTGAAGGAAACCACCTGCCTGCCGACTGCTTTCAAGTGAAAGATCACAATACAAGAATACATGTTATCAAACAAAAATGTTTGTGTTTGAACTGTTTACACTCACATAAAGTATCAGACTGTCCGTCACATTTCCGTTGTCGAACATGCAAACGAAAACATCACACCAGTATATGTTCTAACAATCAGACTGTAGCGCCAGGTCATCAACACTCTGCAACACGCACGTCGCACGCAAACATTATAAATACGTGTCCTCTAACACCACCATTTCCAGCAACGCAACCCACGTCCTCACAGCCATACACATTCACGTTACATACTACGTCATGTGAACCGACTCAAGGTGTTTTACTGAAGACAGCTGTCGCACCGATCTGCACCGACAAGTTACAAGTAGAAGCAAGTGTCCTGTTTGATGAGGGTGCACAGAGATCGTTTATAACAGAGAAGTTGGCACACAGACTCCAGATTGCGCGCACCGGAAGTGAGGTAATACACCTAGCACCATTTGGAAATTCTACTCAGTCCGTACGTCGGTTTGACAAGGCGACAATACATCTTAAAACCCTAGAGGGTGAGTTGATTACATTAAGCGTTCTAATAGTACCGACAATAGCAGCACCACTTAATAACAGCACACAGAGGCAAGTCAGTCAGCTACCATACTTGAGAGGGTTGACGTTGGCTCATCATGTGACATTAGAAGACCTGTTCGAGATTGAAGTTCTGGTAGGCGCCGATCACTTTTGGAACTTCATACAGGATACAGTGATTCGTGGCGATGGTCCGACAGCTGTGGCATCAAAGCTCGGATTTCTTCTGTCCGGACCACTTCCGGCGACGCCCATGCATAAGAATAATACATATATCATGAACGTGATAACAGCACCTCCACCGATTTGTGATCTTGAGAAATTCTGGAATCTTGAAAGTATTGGAGTGTGTGAACAAATCCCTAAACAGACCGGATGTGACATACTAGAGACATACAAACAGACATGTGTAACATTCGAAAACAACCAGTATGTAGCGAAACTACCTTGGAAATCTGATCACGAACCATTACCGTCCAATTACCACATCGCGAAACGGAGAGCAGAGAGCACTATTGCTCGCCTGAACAAGGAACCGGAAATGCTAGTGCATTACGGAAAAATCATCGAAGAACAGGAAATAAAAGGATTCATAGAACGAGTTCCAGAAACTGAGTTAAACAAAATTGATGTACACTACATACCACACCATGCAGTGAGAAAGGACTCAACAACCACACCCATCCGAGTAGTATATGATTGTAGCTGTAAACAAGCAAGAGACCAGCCAAGTCTAAATGACTGCTTGGAATCTACACCACCCGAGTTAAACGACTTGAGCGGCATTTTACTGAGATTTCGACTGCATGAATACGGTGTTTCCAGCGACATAGAAAAGGCGTTTCTACACGTTGGTTGGCATGAAAAAGACCAAGATTATACAAGATTTCTATGGTTGACAGACCCCATCGATCCTACCAGTGCACTACAAACCTACCGTTTCAGATCGGTATTATTTGGCGCAACGTGTTCGCCATTTATATTAAATGCGACCATACATAAACATCTTGAAAGCAACACATGCTGGGTGAGTGACTTGCTAAGACAAGATCTGTATGTGGACAATATTCTCACGTCATTACCACAAGAAGAAACGGCCATAGAATATTTTCAGAAATCACGTGACATCATGTCGTCTGGTGGATTCAACTTACGATCATGGACTTCTAACAGTGCAACGCTTAGACAGACAGCGTTAGCGACGGGCGTTTTAGACAGCGACCAGATAACCAAGGTACTCGGCATGCGCTTGAATACTACAACCGATGAGCTAATGTTTACAGGCAAACACATTCCAGACAGAGATATTTGCACAAAAAGAGAAATACTACAGCAAACTTCACGCATATACGATCCTCTTGGAATTCTTAGTCCCGTTACGATTCGTGCGAAATTACTATTGCAAGAAATTTGGCGGGAAAAGTTTGACTGGGATTCACCGTTACCAGATAACATTCAAACAAGTTGGACTGAAATAGTGAAGGACCTTTACGTAGCCATAGAAACCAAGTTTCAACGCCACTACTTCCGTTCATCACTGGAAGCTGCCATGACATCAGATTCGGACGACAATCATATTCTGCACATTTTTGTGGATGCAAGCCAAAGCGCTTATGAAGCTGTAGCGTACTTGTGTAAACGCAATATCTGCACCTTGATCATGGCTAAAAATTGCGTGGCACCTTTAAAACAGATTACCCTACCTCGTTTAGAGTTAATGGCGGCAGTTATCGGAGTTCGTTTAGCTAAACACATACATAACACGTTACCATGTCAGGAGACTCACTACTGGTCAGATAGCCAGATTGTCCTTCATTGGATCAGAGCAAAGAAACCGCTGAACAGATTCGTTCAAAATAGAATACAAGAAATCCGAGAAATAACCGGAAATGACACTTGGCGTTACTGTCCGACCAGTGACAACCCAGCAGACCTTCAAACACGCGGTCTTAGTGCCAGCACATTTCAAGAGAGTAAATCATGGCAGCATGGTCCGCGGTGGATACTCGATAAATCAAAATGGCCGACCTGGGAGCCACAGACTCTAACAACGTTGACCACGACAACAGAAGTGAATACAGCAACCACACAATCTACAACAGTGCCGAGTCAAGATCCAGAACTGATAGATTTCCACAGATTCAGCAGCTACAAACGTCTGCTACGTGTAATAGCGTATGTGTGTAGATTTTTGCACAATATCAGATCTACTGTTGAACTTCGCAAATCCGGAACACTTACAGTAACAGAGCTGCGACAAGCAGAAATACATGTGGTATGATGCAGCCAATCTACATCATTCTATGCAGAAATACAAGAATTGGTTGATCCTAAGAAATCACGTCATCGGATTTCCATTGTTAAACAGTTACATCTCTACTTGGACAATGACAAACTACTCCGCTGTAAAGGAAGAATACATAATGCAGCGATTGATGAATGCACGAAATTTCCAATTTTGTTACCAAACAGACACCCGATTACGTCATTGATAGTCCGTGACGTGCATGAATCAGTGCTGCATTCCGGCGAAAACGCGACTATTACCCACATACGCCAGAAGTATTGGATACCACGTATCCGACAGTGTGTTAAGTCTATCCTGAAGAAATGTGTGATTTGTAAAAAGGTTATCGGCAGGCCGTACCCTTTACCAGAAACCCCACCATTGGTCAAGTACAGACTTGAGGAATCGTCACCCTTCACAGTCACAGGAGTGGATTTTAGTGGAGCGCTGCACGTGAAACCCGACAATGGAGGAACCACCAAGGTCTACATATGTTTATTCACGTGCGCAACCACACGTGCGATTCACTTAGAGGTCGTTCAGGACTTAACAGAAGCAACGTTCCTTCAGGCATTTAGAAGATTTTGCAGCCGACGTTCCCTACCTAGACTCATGGTATCGGACAACGGAACTACTTTTCACGCGGCGGTGAACCAAAAACGAAAACTAGCAAGTTCAGAATTTCTGCACAACCACCTTGGGAAAAAGGGAACCGAGTGGACATTTATCCCAAACCGCGCACCTTGGTTCGGTGGTTGGTGGGAAAGACTAATTGGGCTTACTAAAACCACGCTGAAGAAAGTATTAGGACGCACCTGCATCTCTATCAACGAACTTCAGACGGTGATTACGGAAATAGAGGCCACCATAAATGACCGGCCATTAACCTATGTGTCATCAAACTCGGACGACCCAGAGCCACTAACTCCAGCCCATCTTCTGCACGGGAGAACTATTACACGACTGCCATATCAATACCCAGACATTAAACCCATTCCCATGGCAACCAGCCGATCCGTCCTACTTAAGAGAGCTGACACCCTGCGGAAAGTGATCGGCGACTTTCAAGAAAGATGGAAACGAGAATACCTCACTGCACTTAGGGAACGTTACCAAACGACACACGGTCGCACGTGCAATTTGCAAACTATTAAAGCTGGTGACGTAGTCCAGATCCATGAAGACAAGCCACGTGCGTTATGGAGACTCGCCATTGTGGAGGAGGTCATTCACGGGAGAGACGATCTTGTACGGTCAGCTAAGCTACGCACCAAAGATGGACTGACCAACAGACCTATCACGAAGCTGTACCCCCTGGAAACATCTATTGATCAAGATTTAGATCGTTTGAACAATCAGTGACTGATCTGTGTTTTATAAAATTTACATCAGTGACATTTAATTTCTTAAAAATTATACTTTCCGCGCAACTATTTACAGACGTTTCAAGTATTAGAATTTAAAAGCTGATAATTTAACAAAGACTGTAAATATTTTTCATGCAATGATAATTGTATTTGACGTTAATTGATTAATGTGCCTGTTTCAGAGTGATCATTATTTATGTTCATGGCGTATTTAATCATTTTGGCGCCCGGAGTATGTAGTGAAATAAATTCCATAACGTTACAGCAGACGTTATAAGGCGCGTTAACGCTTACTAGGTATTGGCGACGTCCGCGACGTCACTTCCGTATTATTGTTTGTGATGTAGAGTAAAATAAAAGGTCGAACCTGGAATACGCAGTCTAAGTTGTTCTTACACAACCGAGTACATTCATCACAATAGAAAAGGTTACAGTCTACACAGCGAAAACACGGTGCACTATATACCACATCATGGGGTTAGGAAACAGTCGGCCACAACTCTCATCAGAATTGTATTTGACTGCAGTTGCCGCCAAAACAAGACATTGCCAAGCCTGAATGATTGTCTAGAATCAACACTGCCCCCAGTCAACGATTTGACAAGCATTCTCGTGAACTATCAACAACATCAATTTGCCGTCTGCACCGACATTGAGAAGGCTTTTCTGCAGGTGCAGTTTGATGAACAAAATCGTGATATCAGGTGTTTTCTTTGGCTCGATGACATCTACGACGACAACAGCAAGCTGACGACATACAGATTTCGGTCAGTTCTTTTTGGAGCCACCTGTTTGCCATTTATACTTCAAGCGACAATCACAAAACACCTGAGTTCCAACAGCAATGCATTGGTAAGTGAAGTATTCGGAAAAAATTTGTATGTTGACAATGTCATTTCGAGTTTTACAGATGAAAACACAGTGTTGAAGTACTTCCAAGATTCTAGAAACTTGATGTCATCTGCTGGCTTCAATCTGCGGTCTTGGGCATCCAACAGCGTGTCCAAACCGACAAAGTTACCAACCTACTTGGAATGCAAAAAGACCTGGCGCCAAATAGAATTAGCCTTGCAGCAAAGAACATTTCTACCGACCAACTAATGACAAAAAGAGTGATACCTTAAAAGGCAGCAAAGATATATGATCCTCTTGGATTTCTGTCCCCAGTCACCATTCGCGCCAAAATCCTTCTTCAAGAACTATGGAAACAGAAGTTGACTGGGACATATCCCTGCCATGCAATATTCAGTTCCGATGGCAGAAATTTGCAGAAGATGTAAACAGAGTTTTACCAATCAGTTACCCTCGATGCTACTTTGACAACACAGAAGATGTATTCAGTACTTCCGGTTCCACTGATGACAGATCACGTGCACTTATGGATGTTTCCTTGCACATGTTTTGCGATGCCAGTCTTCACGCATATGGGTCTGTGATCTACATTTCCAGAGGCGAGCGGTCTGCACGTGTCATGGCAAAACGCGTGTTGCACCTTCAGCTCACGTTACCGAAACTCAAACTTATGGCTGCATTGATAGGATCACTTCTGCTGAAACATGTTCTGCAGACGATACCAGCGAAAGAAGTGTACCTGTGGTCTGACAGCCAGATAGAACTGGTTGTACTCCCACCGGAAGCTTACGACATTCGTACAAAACAGAGTTGACAAGGTACACCAGAATACACTGAACAGGAAGTGGCTGTACTGTCCATCTTACCAAAACCCAGCAGACATGTTGACACAAGGAGTCTCGCCAATGAGTTATTATCTAGTCACTTATGGGAAAAGAGACCAAATCTGATGAGACTAAGTTTCCAAGCCAGCCTCAGTCGAGCCACTGGTATTACTTGCAGCGGCGGAAGATGAAGAAAATATAAACACGCCCTCTGTTGCTATAGCAACGCCTGGCATTCACAACGTCATAGATGCGGAGAGATTCAGCAGTTACAAAAACTGCTGAGAGTGACAGCAATTGTCATCACATTTATACACAAATGCAAGGCCACCATAAGAAACAGACCTTTGTCGGGATTTGTACCATGTACAGTTGAAGAACTTCAAAATGCCAAGAAGATGTGGGTGCAAAGCTGTCAGTACACTGACATAAACCCATAAAAGAATGTCTACTCACCGGCAAAAGAAATCTGCCACTTGTCAAACAGCTTCAACTTCTACTTGATGATGACGGCCGAATTCGTTGCGGTGGCAGAATCCACAACGCGCCTCTGACTGAGTTTTCCATATCTACTTCCGGCACGTCATCCACTGACACGCTTCATTGTAATGGATGCACATGAGAGACACTTGCATGCCGGCACCAGCGGATTGATTACTTACATATGACAAAAGTATTGGATGCCTTGTATATGCCAGTACATACAGACATTGCTCCGGAAGTGCGTTTAGTGCCGCAGAGTGACCGGGAAGCCATACATGGTGCCAGACCCTCCTCCTTTACCAAAGATACGTGTTCAAGACAAAAGTCCGTTTACTGTGACCGGAGTTGATTTTACCGGGCTCTACATGTAAAGGACAACTCTGGAAATAAGAAGGCGTACATTTGTCTTTTCACGTGCGCCTCGCCCGTGTTGTGCATCTAGAGGTTGTCCCAGATTTAACAGAATCATCATTCTTGCAAGCATTCAGAAGATTTGCAAGACGAAAGTCAACACCAAAAATCATGGTTTCAGACAATGGCACTACTTTTCAGGCTGCCTCCAAATACTCTAAGTCATCTGATGGATTCTACTTCGAGACAACCTTCACAACCAAGGCACAGAGTGGAGATTCATACCCAAGCGCGTGCCCTGGTTTGGCGGATGGTGGGAAAGATTAATTGGACTCACAAAGACTACCTTGGAAGATCCTTGGCCGAGCATACGTCACTGAAGACACTCTTCAGATGGTTATCACAGAGGTAGAGTGTGTCATGAATGACCGCTCACTGCCCTACGTGACATCAGAAGCAGCTGACCCTGAACCACTGACACCTGCACACTTGCTGTATGGTCGTTGTATTACATCACTCCCGTACTCAGAAAATACAGGTGAACCCTACCCGGTAACGCGTGACAGTGTTACTAAGCAGGTGAGGATACAGAGAGATCTCATCAACCACTTCCGCAAATGATGGCGCAGCGAGTATTTGACGTCATTACGCCAGTACCACACAACTACAGGAAACAATAATTAGACAATCAAAGTTGGCGACGGGGTACTTATACACCCCCAGAGCGCAATGGAAGATGGGAACCATCCAACAACTCATCACCGGAAGGTACGGCCTGACACGAGCGGCAATGGTTCATAATGGAAGCGGATAACCGACATCGAGACCAATTGTGAAGCTGTTTCCCCTCGAGACCTTTGTGACGCTAGCCATCATTTCGCGGCCGGGAGGATGTCGAGAAGTGAACACTACGTTTTGACGGGAATTCTGGGCAGACGACAATGCAACGTGACGTTGGCGCGAAGACATAACGTTCCAGACGTCATTATCGTTTTGCATGTATACATTCATTACTTCCGTTAATAAACATAACGTTCTGAAACACAAAGCGAGTTAGTCGAGAATTTCCCTATAATTACATACCTTCAACAAGTAGTTTGACGATGTGTGCACAATCTGTTATATTTTGGTTCAAGTTTTAATAAACGCTTCGCTTGGTTAATGTGCTGAAACCCCAATGTATAGTTTAGAGAAAAGATCAAAATTTGCAAAGTCATATTGTGTTTGTTCTACAATATTGACTGATAGTTGTATTTCATTGGATCCTACATCTAATAACACCTTCGTGGCAAATCAGTACTGTTTTGTTTGTCACACTATTTATTGAAGGCTCCATTGGAAATTTTGGTATTTTTTTATAAGACAAGTTTTAGTTGTAGCTTCCATAACAACTAAACATCGAAATTATGCACAACACCTTCTCGAAACCAAACAGAAATTTAAATTCAGGCAATATTAATGCATATTTGTTAAGTATAATATTCGGAAATACTGCAATGGTTGTTTGCTAACAAATTGCGATAAAACAGTAAGGTTGATTTTTTTTTAATAACTAATTTCTCTCCAAATATATGCAAATGATGATCTTTGGGAAAACTGAGCTACAAATATAACAAATATAATTTAGCTGCATTTTATGGTCCAACTTCAAGGGAAGTATGTATATGCCTGTTTCTGTATATTTTCTATAATGTATGTCAAACTGGGTTATTCTATCTTCAGCCCCCCACCCCACCATCCAACTGAAAAGTTCTGGAAATTGATATTTTTAAGCTTATTTAATGTGAAATATTCACGAATACGTAAGGATAAATAGATGTAAGGTTGCATGGTTGTTGGAATTATCAGACCTTACGTTTTGGTATTCGACTGTGAAAAAACCTTAATAAGGAAGCATGGTCAACAGACCTTACACATTTATATTGTCCAGTAACCTAATTTGATGCTCACCTATTTCGACGCCATTTTTATTTTCATGTCAAACTCTTTGACGTATTTCCTCTGACGTAACTTCTGGCAACATTTGTTGACAAACATGTATTTTGACTTCTCAGGCAGAACAATGTGGCAAATCCAAGATTCCAAGGTAAGGATTTCTCAAATTAAAATAAACTCACATTATTTCACTGATTTTTCTTATTTCTATAATAAGTGAAAGTTCGCATGTTGTTATCAATGATAGTTGATAAGAAAGCCCAGTTCGTTATGTCATAAGTCATGTGAAAGTCATGTGCTCAAAATGAGAGACTGTATCGAGAAACTCTGGTATTGTAAGATTTACACGTTAATTACGATGATTGTGCAATTCTGATTGAAACATGTACAGCTGTCTTTCGAAGTACCTGAATAAAGTTAGGCATTGCAGGTTCAAAATGGTATCTAAGTTATCTTCTCTCATTAGGTTGTTATTTATATTTTCAAGCACTAAAGAAGTACAAGTCGTACTCCCCATCTCAGATGTGGGCAGTCATGAAACTAATCAGAGACTATGGGGATGCAAATCAAGTCCGAGAGTTCGGCCTTCCTGAATCGTCGGTGAAACACACATTAAGTAGGATGGTTGACCCAGAAGCAATGAGATCAGGACCAGCCAAAACAAAAGTGGGAAACTATCTCGAGTACATCAGCTGAAACTTCAGAACAAGTTTCCGAACCAAAAACTAAGGAACTGTTGATCCTTTAGTGCCAGTTGAAACAGACATTTAGGAGGATGAAGAGAATTGAACTGAATTTTGTTGTGTTTGTGGGTCATTTACACTAGAGGCAGTATGCTTGAGTATGTCTCTGGTGTTTGTTCAATGGGTTGCATGCGATACATGTCACTTGGTCCATTTGGCCTTAAGTACTGCTGTGAAAGTTACATTTCAGAAGGGGACATATAGTCTTTCTTGATATGATATTATATGATTGAATGCTGAACATTTATTTGTAAAATGTAAATACATATAAGAAGCATGCTGTTTTTCTTCTGTTTTCCAACATTTATAAATTGCTCTACCATAAGCGAAACAACTAAGACTAAATGTACACTGCGTTACTTCTTTCTAAGTGTAAAATTATTAGAAACGAGAACAGCCAATCAAGGCGTCATTTCAACTCTCTGTCAAAATGTAATGGAAGTTCACTGCTTTTTGTAAACAATCGGTATCATGAACAAAAACGTTGAATACGAACATTAAAAAGTGATAAATACTAAATAATAAAACTTGATAAATAAGGGCTTATTTGACATGTTTATGACTGTTAGTTTCGAATTTAATACAGTTCACTTCACAAGAAAATATATAAATGACTTAAGGGCATCAAAACTAGTGACGCTAGGATATAATCAGACAGCACTACAGTAACTACCCTGGTTTGTCCTAGTTTCGTGACCCATAACACCGTTTTTTGCGCATGCGCGTGACGTCATTGATTTCCATAAATAAAAATATAATCTAAATGACAAATCAACTTCAGTTTGAAATAATACTGCAGTAAAAAGTACCATTTTTAGCAAAATAAATTAAAAGTAAATACCTTGTTTAACATGTACATCACACCTCTAGATCAGCTGGACGCTTTCTCCTGGTTTCGTGACTCAACATGTTTATTGATAATGTCAAGGTTATCATATAAATACACATTTTAACAGGCCAGTTCATACACTGTGTCCAAATAACAACTGCCAGGTATGGTCAGAGTTCTGTTTAAAAAAAAAATTATTATGTCTTTCTACGTTAAAAAGAAATCGGGTGCCAATCAGGTGTCAATTAATTATGGAAAGGAACTAATTTCATTCACATAGAAAAAGTAACTGCTTCAACAAGGTAAATTTTAACATATTTACAATGGATTTTTGTTTCTTTATGTGGTCAATTAACTTTGCAGTGAGGACACAGAAATTGAGTGTGCCTTCTTACAACATGCTCTGTGGTACAATAGGTGAGATGCACCCAATGACCACACGAATCACAACTGGCCCATCCTATAATCTTGATGTAGTCATGGAGTCTTGGTGGTGTCGACTTTCCACAGACACAGCATTTGTCATCATTATTATCTGACAGTGAACTGTCAGAGTCACTGTCAACTGGAATATTTGGTCTGCCATTTTTTTTCTGTATTCCACTGGTGGAGGGTTTTGGGCTCATTGGTGTGCTGTTGATGTTGGAAGACTTTGCTTTCTTGGTAGACTTTTTGGAGATGGAAGTTATTTTCTTTTGCTCAAGGTAATTTGTCATGTCCGAAAAGAAGTTGTCATCAGTTATTGCCTTTCCACTGGCATTCGGCTTCTCAGAAACGCGTTGTTTCTTGTTACAAGAGCATTGGCAGCCATTATTTTCCTGCTCCACCATTTTCAGGATGTGCTTCTCTTTTTCATTCAAAAACTTTTCTATGGCTTCTGGTCCGGCTTTGATCATTTTGACTTTTTTTACAGGCTCTCTTTCCCGGAAACTTTCACATGGCAGCAGTTGCTCAGCTTGAATGACATCTGTTTTCAACGGGTAGATACCTGTTTTGCGGAAACCAGACTGAATGTTGGCAGGAGTTAAAGCTTTTAAGTAGGCTCTACAAGCAAGTGCACAGATGTTGTATTTGGTAATGTTCTGTCCCATATGTCTGGACAAGAAATGTGCACATTCACTATAATAATGTTTCTTGAAAGGCCCAAAAATAGCCACATCAAGAGGCTGCAGCAGATGTGAACTGTGAGCAGGCAGAACAAACAAAATGATGCCATGTTCTCTTGCCCATTTGATTGTTTCTGGACTTTTGTGTGATGAATGGCCATCATATAACAACAGTATGGGCTGGTTACTAGCTGGAGAGTGTCTGGCAAATGGCAAAAAGTGATGTTCCAGGTAATACCTGAATATCTCGCCGTTGGACCAACCAGTTTCCGACATTGTGCCAACTGCACCTGTACAGGCCCCTTTCATAAGGTCAGGATTCCAGCGCTTTCCCTTGAATACAAAGAAGGGAGGAATTGAGTTGCCTAGAGCATTGGCACATCCAATAACAGTGGTTGTAGTGGATTTAGGGGAGGTAATGGCTTGTGGCTTGTAATTAGGATCAGCAATAACATTGGATGGTTTGTGTTCTGGTTGTATGCCAGTTTCATCTAAGTTGTAGATATGCTGGGGTTTGCTAATCAATGAATTTTCCTCCATGACTGCTTTCAAATTGCTGAAATAAGTTTCTATGACTTCAGGCGTTGAGCTTTTTGCCCTTGAAGTTTCTAATTGTCTTGGTTTTAATGAAGCAATATCATTTTTCCAGCGCTTCAAGAAAGCATAGAGCCACTTATTGCTCATTGGGGTATTTTTGGCTTTTTTCCCAAGTTCATATGCCATTTCTCCCGCTAATCTCTGTGTAAAAACATTTGTCAATCCATATCCTATGTCTGCCCTAGCCTGCAAATGTTCCACAAGCTTTCTCTCCTCCTCTCTACTAAACAATGTTTCATTCCCAAAATTATTTGGGTCAATTCTCCCCAACACTCTGTCTCTCAATGTTTGCTGAGGTACTCCATACATCCTTGCTGCCTTTTTGACAGCAAAACCTTTATCTTTAACAAGTTTGTAAGCTTGTAGCAAGGACTCAGATGAGTAAGATCTGTATTTCCCAGTGATTTTGGATGGATTGGTCTGAAAGAGGAAATTGATATGTTATGGAAACAGAACAAAGAAGAGTTTTCAGGGAATGAAATCGACAATGGGCTTAATTCTATGCAAATTTGAACCTATTTATTGGATATTCTAATTGGCAAAGTGCGTGGAACGGATTATGTGAACATAACTGTTTTTTTCCATGGGAAATAACTACGGACGCCGTTTGCAAAATTTACGAAGCGCTTCCGTAACACCGATGAAAGAAATCGGTGAAGTTTTTTTTGCAAAATATTAAAAGAAAAGAGTAATTATTGGAGTAAATACCATGGAAACGGGAAAATAATATGAATATTTGTTGTTTTCTGGTAAGTTTACCTGCTTTTTGCGCATTTTCTTGGAGTATTTGCGCGACTTTGGTCTTCGTCAAAAATCTTGCACAGTATCCGGACGTTACCACAACCAGCACGAGCGTTAATTCCAAGTTTTGTTTACGTCACGAAACCAGTGCAAGGGCCGAATGTAGGAGAAACAAGGATAATATAAAGCCTCTACCAATTCTAGCTCCCTTGCTTAAATCACTTGTAAGGGCATGGTCTACCAACTTATCTATACAGTTCATGGAATACCTAAGGTTAAACATACTTATAGAAATAAAAAATAATTCACGTGAAGGAGGTAAAACAAATAAAACTAAATACTTACTAAAGTTGATGCTAGAACTAAATCTGTCCCATATTCACTTCACCGCGACATCTTTTTAGGATTAGAATTAAATTTATGCATACAAAAGAGTTGAAATCTGCTTCAACTTCTATTTTTGATTTCGATACAACTGATAACTTATTGCTATAATGGCAAAATATAGCGAAATAAATGGATTTTGATATTTTTTAAATTATGCTAAACAAGACGCCATTTTTTAAACTTGCTTCACTTCCGGTTAACTACCCACCAAACAGGTCATGTAAAGCCCGCAAAGACGCGAAACTCTAATCTTTAGCTCGGAATCAGGAACGTTATTTCTTCACATGCGTGAACAACATAATTAAAAACGACGAAATTTCAGACAAACCATTCACAAAACGGTTCAAAGGGGACAATAAATTTAACGAGTATAAACGTTTAAATAAGTATATATACAACACAAGAATACTAAGATTAAACGTCATCACAATAACATAGTTTATAATCAAATATACCAGACTGAGGTTAGGAGCTAGTTTAAGTAGTTATTTCGGGACGGAAAAGAAAACCAGACCAAACAACTGTTCTCATTTCAGTATAACAAAATCGTTTAATCATTAATTTATTTGTGGGCAGCACATAAAAATATTTAAAAAAAAAACTATTAGAAAAAGACCTCATAAACGCGGACAGAACCACTTCTCTCTTTCCACCAGGGGACAAAGCTTAGCAGACTCGATTAAATTAGCACTATTTAATTATCTAGAAAACAAAAAAAAAGTACAAAATACATCTTATTGAATCTAACTCATTCGAAATTGAAACACGAATTAAAGGTTGTTGCAACGATGTTTTTAAAGATAATTGATAGAAATTGTCCGAATTTTGCCGTGTAAGGGAGACAAATAGAGATTTATTCACGAAGAAGAATTGTCTGGTTGTCTCCCAGTTTAATATTTGGGCTTCACTTTTTGAATTGTTACTATTTAAAATTGTAACATCCAGTGCTAAACGAGAATGAAGTTATGTTGTTTGTGTCATCATTGTAGTAGTTGCTGTTGTTGTTAGTGGTGGTTGTGTTTTCGTCTTTCATCTTCGTTTTCTTCTTATTCTTACCTTGGTCGTTAACTTTAATAGTGTTTCTTATTTATAATAAAGGCTACTATGTAGAAGAAATAAAAGGTTTAAAAACCTATTATAAATAAGTTAACGCAGAAGTAGTTTTATTGCCCTGGTAACATGCGAACGTCCTAGCAGATGGTTCCGGTAACTTTATACATCTTTATTTGAAGATATTTTTATAAAAACGTATTAAAGAAGAATATTAAATCTTATTAAGATGGATAAAAGACGCGTTTACACGCCCACATGAATGCTTCTTAGCAAACGCCCGTCAATGATCGATTGGCTGAAGCGTTTGGCTTGGGATCGGAGAGTCTCGTGTTAGAGCTCGAGACCGGACACAATTTGTTAGTCCTATACAAAACCAAATCTTTTGTGCATTGTCCCAGGCAGTTGCTAATTGGTTTTACATGAACAGTGGACAGTCAGGAACGATCATTCTTACCTAATCTTAAAAAAGATCTATTTATTAATGTAGATGTACAAAGGAAGTTGACTCGTGCACAAAGTACAGTGTGGAAAATTTATAAAATGGACATAGAAACTTTAGAAAGCTATACAAAAAATGATGATGTCCCGTTGGAAGAGGATTTAGCCAAACCCTCTGTTATTGAACATATACAGGTTAAAGTTTTGCAATCTTTCAAATAAGCCATAGAATATTCAAATTATCAGAAATGATATTGACCATTAAAGCATACTATTCATATTGCATGACATTACATCTGAGAGGGTCGATATATATCAATAAATTAAATATATCCCACCATAAGAACATTGTGGTGGGAGGTTCTTACATTAAAAATAATGAAAATATTGATAAAGAAATCTTCTGTTAAAATGATTTTTTTCATGGAGATGAATATTCCTTGAAATATGAATATTTTAACAAACATATATGATTATATATACAAACATGTACTAACAATGAGAACATACATATTCAACTTTCTAAAATGATGTACACGTTTCTGAAATGACTGATCTGTTATATAAATGTTATTTTTCCATATTCATTCTTCCTCGTGTAAATCATAACTTTGAAAACAATTGAGATACAAATAAAGACACCAGTATTTAACATATAGTATGTACCACAATGTATAGAATTTCTCTTTAAGAAAACAAAAATGATGATCGTCGATGTAGTGTGTTTTATTCAGTCCAAAACGCTGACAGTCAAAGCTGGCACCCGACTATCTGTGACTATTGATTAGCAAATGTATACTTTGTAATAGTTATAAATTCGGGGAAAATAAATAACAAAAAGAATAAGAAATAAATATTCTTCCGTTAAAAATAACAGTTCTGAAATGTTATGTAAAATATCTAAACTTGCAGTTGAAATGGACTTTTATTAGCACATAGAATTTTGTCAAAGTGTAGGCTATGCCAATGCTAAAAACAAATTACTGGGAATTCCACGGAGGACAAACGTGGTGTAGCTAAGAAGAATTCAATAATTTATGAATCACAAAGACGATTTTAAATTCGATGAATATATTTCAATTTAATGAAATTTGGACTAACAGGGTGAATATATCAAAGACTGTTCACTTATTGTCTAGAACCCTTTACTCGTACTGGATTCTATTTTTTTTACATCTTTTGAAGCTGATCTGACTTCTTTTGCAGGTATTTTGGTGGCCCATCAGTAGCAGCATAGTTTGTACCTGTATATTATATTTACATTTTTTTCTAAAAGATCAAATCGTTTCATCACTCATTAAAGACATTTTTTGTGTCCTTAAAACTAATTGGAGCAATCAGACTCATCCAGCTGACAAGGCAGTGTACAAATCTTGACAATAAGCAAGACATAAGACATGGTAGCGCACTTGATGTTGTTTTTGAACATATTCTTTTAAATAAATTTTTGCGATAACTTCTTACAGTTCCAGTGCCTTAAGTATAAGAGCGTGATCAACTATGCCTAAAGAAATCCAATTCGCCTCTTTGCGGACTTTACGCGACCTTTTTGGTTGATTGTTAACCGGAAGTGAACCAAGTTTAAAAAATGGCGTCTTGTTGTGCAGAATTTAAAAATATCCATAAATTTCGCTCTATTATGCTGTCCTAGCAATAAGTTATTACTTGTTTCACATTCAAATATAGAAGTTGAAGAAGACGGCAATTGTTTTATATGTATAAGTTTAATTCTAATAAAAAAAATATGTCGTGGCGAAGAGGATTTGGGAAAGATTTTGTTCTGACATCTTGTTCTGACATCTAGTTCTGGTTAGTATTTTGTTTTATTTGCTTTACTTTTTTCATATGGCTTGTTTTGTATTTATATACATATGTTTTATATTAGTTTCAGTAAATTCAAGCCGCCAAACCTGTCTAAATGTTGACATGTGCCTTTGTCACTGCGATTATGCAAAATATGTCGTGTATCAATAGTAAAATGCTTTCTCATATTTTCGGGTTTTCTCATATATTTGTGACTTCATAAAATATATGGAATGTGCGCTCGTGCGATCTGTGAGATTGTCCAAAACTACTCAACTTTGATAAGAATGCTTATACTACATATTCGACCAAAAAACAAGAGGTCTAAGCAGGTAAATATTGTCCAATGTTCAAATTTATTATAAAAAATCTTGATTATCATGAAAAAAAATCTTATATTAAAAAAAAATTCTTATTATGTTGAAAATGTTCTTTTGATCCAGACAATAGTGCTTAATCCATAACCTGATTCACACCTAATGTTGTAAATAGTCATAGCTAATTTATTGCAGTTTGGAAAAATAAGTCACATGATTTACAATGGTAACACCTGCCATCCCAATCAAAAGTCACGAATATATAAGTAAGCATCTGCTCGATTTAGAAGACCGGTGTCTACTCAGAAAAGTAAGATAAGCAATGCATAAAACTTTTTTTTCATGTTTTTTTCTATTGTACATTTTTCAGCATGGTTTTTTGTGATAACTATTGAGAAACAATAAATAGAATAAAAATTTAGGTCAGCACGCTTAAATTTATGTAATAGACACCCTGAAAATATGAAGGAATAGCATACAGTAAAGATAGAATCATCAAAACTGTTTTCAGTGGTTTACGTTCAGTTCTGTAAATGACCACTTATTTATACCGATTATGAAGGAAAATAAAAAGTGAGAGTAAAAGTGTTCACATTGATTTATTAATAGGTTTTATATGTACCCCACGACAAAAAGTGTTAACAAACATCAAAATTGCATAAACAATACAAAAAAGAAAAACACATAAAAAGCACATAAAATATATGCGGGCACATGCTGCTAACAACACAGATCAGTCAATCGCGCTTCCATTACACATTACACATCAGAGTTGTCCATGGTGACCTCAGTCAGTTGGTCCTACAGCGTGTATATGACTGACGTGGCACAGAAGACCTGTTGTTGTAACTTCCTCACTCTTGTACATATCCCAAGCCTTTTTTAGGCAGCTGTGGATGTTTCTGTAAGATAGAAAATATGCGTCTATTTATGCAAAACATATTTATTGTAATAATAACCCATGTGCCGAAACAACTGGACTAATCAATATATAAGATCAATTTACCGAAGTGGTCATTTGCCGAAGTGACCGATACCCTTTTCAGGACTGGTTGTATAATTGAAAAGTCATTCCATATAACGCTAATTATTGATTGAAAGTACAAGTCAACAGCAACAACCATATCTTTTTGCCCTTTATCACTTTATTTGTGCATATACAGGGTTCGTACAGACCTGGAAAAGTCATGGAAACTCGTTTTTTTTTTTAAGAAATCCTGGAAAACTCAGGGAATTCTGAAATTTGGAAAATTATCAGGGAATTATCATGGAATTTCTCAAAATAATCATGGAATTCCTAATAAATATCCTTGAATTATTTTATTTGCCGAGTATTACTCGCTTAAAAGAAAAATTAACTATTTAACTTTAAACGTCTACGTTATACGACAATGGCGTTCGAAATCGGGAATTAGTAGTGTAACACCTATGTATGCAGTATTTTTTTCACGGGTAGAAATTGCTACGACACCGGTTCAGTTACTTCCGTTTTCGCGACCTTGGCTATTTTTCGTGTGCAAAATACCGTAAAAATGAGTCATATGAAAGGAATGTGTAGATACAATCATAACTGGGAGATGCAGGCGGCCTATGAAGACTGGTTAAGACCTTTTAAAGGAGATAATAGAAAGGCGTTGTGCAGTTCTTGTGACAAAGTGATCGAACTCTCAAATATGGGCGAAAGTGCACTAAAGTCCCACATTAAAAGTGCGAAGCACATCAGGATCACTGAACAGCAAAAGAAAACAGTTAATTTGTGCCAGTCTATGCAGTCATTTTTTAAACCAGTGGAAAAAAGTGATGGATTTGGAAATTTGAGTATTCCCGCTCCCCCTGCAGATACATGTCCTGGGCCTAGTACTTCATCAAATATCTTTGCAGTCATTTGTATCTAAAGAAGATACCATCAAAGCAGAAATAATATGGACACTGAAAGTTGTTACATCAGTCATACAGGTCTTGCGTTGGGGTAGATAAACTGTTTCAAAACATGTTTCCTGACAGTCAGATTGCACGCAATTTTTCCTGTAGTGAAAATAAAGCTGCTTATTTGTCTGTTTATGGGGTGGCAGAGTATATTTCGAAGACAATAAAAGACAGTGTTAAGGGCCCATTTGTCGTAATGTTTGATGAAAGTCTTAATAAAAAGCTACAGGAGAAACAAATGGACATAGTTCTTCGATTCTGGGATGAGGAACTCCACAAAGTTGAAACGAGATACTATACATCCCAGTTCCTTGGTATGTACATTAACCTCGAAAGTATAAAAAATATTTGTATTTTAATTTAAGCATAACCCATTATTAAAATGTAATTGTTATAACCTTATGTATACATGATGTTAAAGTTTAAATTTCTCAGAACTATTTAACTTGTGGCTGTGTGGTGTTTAAAATTAGGTGCTGGCAATCAATTTAGTTTTTTTCTGGAAATATGTATTAAACTTAATGATGAAACTAAGAAAATGTTTGTCTATTGCTCAGCATTTGAATTTTAACTTAACCGGTTTGGTTATAAATTGATACATTTTTATTTTTTTAGGGCATGCCACAAGTGCAGACATGGTAATCCACTTCACCAAATCGATACTGGAGAGTGGGCTTAAGGTCAGCAATATGATACAGATTAGCATGGATGGACCCAATGTCAATTGGAAATTTCATGAACTCATCACGCAGAAACTTGAGCAAGACTACAACACTAAAATACTGAATATAGGTTTGTATTAATAGGGAAATTTGAAATGAACATTTTGATTAAGTGCAATGAGTTCCTTCAAAATTAATGATAGTATTTATCAAGTTTAGAAAAGCTATAAAATACTATCTTTTATTTAGAATATTTTGATGAAAATGTTCATCTCCTATTTATGGAAGGTGTAATGTGCAAGCTGATCAGAATAACAACTGTAAGCTGCAGTGATACTAAATTAGGTAGCCATTAGTAAAGAGCCTTCTCAGACGGTCTTGCTTTTAACTGGTGTTCAAGTATTTATAAAGCCAAGACCAGCATTATAAGGGTTAAATTGTGTTTTCATTTTATATTGCAGGTTCGTGTGGTTTACATGTGGTCAACAATTCCTTCAAGGCTGGAGCAGAGGCTACTGGATGGAATGTAGGATTATTCCTGTCCAGTCTGTACTATTCATTCAAAGATTCCCCTGTAAGAAGAGAAGACTTTAAAACTGTGACAGACAGCTCTGTAATGCCTCTTAAGTTTGCCAATACTCGGTGGTTAGAGAATGTGCCAGTATGCGATAGAGCACTGCTTACCTGGGATAACATTGTAAAGTATGTATCTGCTGTAAAAAGCAAGAAACTTCCTGAGCCAAAGAATAAGTCTTTTGAAGTTGTAAAAAGCTGTGTACAAGACCCTTTGTTCAAAGCAAAACTGCAATTCTTCAGGTTTATTGCCATTGAATTAAGACCCTTTCTTGAAGAGTATCAAACAGACAAACCTATGGTGTGCTTTCTCTTTGATGACCTTGTAACAATGATCAGATCTTTGATGAAGAAGTTTATCAAAGATGATATCTTGGCAGTAAGTGATGAACAGATCATTAAGATAGACGTGACAGATAAAGAAAACCACAAAAACTACACAGACATAGACATGGGGTTTTCATGTGCTAAATGCATCTGAGAGGCCAAACCAAGTGACAGACAAAAATTACAAATAAGAAATGAAGGCAAAGATTTTTTGATAGCATTATTGAAAAAGCTGCTCACAAAATGTCCATGCAGCTATTCACTTGTCAGGTACTTGTCATGTCTGAATCCAGTGAAGATGCAATCTGACAAAAACAAATGTGTTAAAAACTTCAAGAAGATGCTTTATCTTCTGTTCAATAACTCACTGGTTAAGGAACAAGAGTGTGATGGTTTGATTAACTTGTACTCCTTCTTTTTGGAGGAAATTCCTAGGTATGGTTCAGATAGATTCAAAAATTTTAATAAAATCATTACTTCAGTGGATGAACTGTTCTATGAATGTTTGTCACAAAATTCAAAGTACCAAACATTGCTTGAATTGATACAATTGCTATTAACTATGTCACATGGACAGGCGGCAGTCGAGAGAGGGTTCAGTATCAACAGAAAGGTAGAGGTTGAGAATCTGAAACATGAAAGCATCATAGCTCACAGACTGATTTGTGACCATGTGAACAAAGTAGGAGGCATTCAAAATGTTGACTTAAGTAAAGAGTTACTGCAGTCTTGTAAGGCATCCAGGCACAAGTATGAAATGTATTTACAGCAAAAAAGAGAGGCACAAAAATCCAAAGCTGAACTAGGAAAAGAAAGAAAGTGCATGATGAAGTGACAGTTTTGAAGAAGAAAAAACTAAAGCTGGAAGAGGAAGTAAAAGATCTGATGAATGCTAGTGAAAAACTAAGTGACAAGGCAGAGATGACTGGAAAAGTCTCATTTGTTACCCAAGCAAACTCTTTAAGGAGGACAGCCAAAGACAAAACCCTGTCTTGGAAACCTTGTGTCCTTTAACAGTTTCTGCCATGGTATAACAAAGCAGCAGTGTGTGCATATTTTTTGTTGACATTTTCTAGTCATCTTTGGCTGGGAGCACTCTGCCATCTCTTCTTGATGTATGGAATAGCCCATTATCATGTCAAATGTTGATGATGTGTTTGTTTCAGGATAGTTGCCTTGTCGCTTTGAGTCAAAGAGCCAGATACCATCTGATGCCATCTGATGCTGGAAGTTACAGCTTGATGTGGATCAACTGCCTAAACCGATGCAATAGACAAGTTCGACTGCTCAGGATTTTCACCACTAGGATCAGAGTCTTCAAAGTGTATACCTTTGTTCCATGATATGTTTCCATACTGCAACTGATTTGCTAAGCTTCTACATTATTTCATGATATGACATGTGTTATTATGTGCATTGAAGATGCAAGTTGTGTTTTATGATGATGCAGAGTAACTGTTGTATTATATAAACCCAATTATCTTGGTTATTTTGTGGGGGGGATTGTGTGACATATGCCTTATTTGTGTCAGACATCGGACTACTTAGCATCACAACTTTGATGTGCCACTTCTAGAGCCAGTCTATAAATACCTGACCATTGGCCAATGGTGTATTAGCCAGCCTCAGTCACCTTGACCTGATCCTGCCATAGTATTAACATTGCTTGGCAAACATGTATGGATAACAGGGTTTGCACAGGACTTGAAAAGTACTTGAATTAAGTTTCTCCCATAAAAAGTACTTGAAGTCAGTGTTTCCTTGAAAAACACCCCCCAAAAGTATTTCAATTTCAAATTTTTGCCTTGAATTCTTAAAAATGTTCCTTGAAAACATGTATAGTTACTATAAATATGCAAACATATTTACCAGTCCTAATGCTAATCTTTATGTCATTAGCAACAAGAAGGGAAGCCATTTCTACCAATTGTAAAGACTGGTTTAAGGCAGCCATAGATTTAACACACAACCTAGGCTATTAACTGATTCCTATATTCCTTTATTTCTCCTATTATTTTGTATCCAAATCCTATACCCTGAAAAACTTTCTATATTTTCCTATATTTTAAAAAAAAATCCTATATTTTTAGCTCATCTGAGCTTATGCTCAGAGTAAGCTATTGTGAATGCCAACCCTCCAGCGCCATGTGTCCGTCAATGTTTTCAAACAACATCTCCTCTGTAACCACCGGGCAGGGGGGAGAAAAAACTGTTCAAATAATTCTGATCCATCAAAAATATGGCCACCAGGGTCGTGGCCATTTTGATACAGGGCTATATAGGAAAATTTAGAAAAACTTTTTGTCAGAAACTACAAGAGCTAGGACCTTGACATTTAATACCTATTCTGATTCTGATCTATCAAAAATACATGGATGCCAAAGGCGTGGCCATTTTCCAAATATATCTCTATAGAATAACTTGGAACATCTTCATGTCAGAAACAACAAGAGCTTGAGCCTTGATATTTGGTATACATGTTTTTTGGATGGCCCTGTATCAAGATTGTCTAAATCAAAACACATGGCCACCAGAGGTGTGGCCATTTTCCATATATAGCTATATAGGGGAACTTTGAAAATATTCTTGTCAGAAACTACAAGAGCTAAAGCCCTGATATCTGGTTTACATGTTTTTTGGGTGGTCCTGTATCAAGATTGTTCAAACCATTTTGATCTGTCAAATAACATGGACGTCAAGTGCGTAGCCATTTTCCCAATATGGCTATATAGGAAAACTTTGAAAATCTTCTTGTCAGAAATAACAAGGGCTAGAGCTTTGACATTTGGTTTATGTATTCCTTTGGTGGCCTTGTATTAGGATTGTTCAAAGACTAAGCATAGCCACAAGGGCTAAATGTCTATGACACTCAGGTGAGCAATATAGTGCCATCATGGCCCTCTTGTTTAGTAAATTTGTCGCCGATAAATGAAGTGTAAATATTGCTTTGATACTGCTTTTGGCTTCTTTTTTTTACAGGTATGAAAATTTCTATGCTTGCAACTACATTCCAATTCTTCAGACAATGCTGCTGTGCTCCTCATCGTAACCAGTATTGTCACCTTGCAAGGCAGTGCAATAGGGCATAGGTCTTTTAGGTAAATCAAAGTCTTACTTAGACTTTTTTTCAGATACTCCCCAAAAATGAAATACAAGGCAAGTAACTTGAGACGATATCTACAAAAGGCGTAGTAAAGATGACAGACTAGTGCAGAGGTACCATGTCTGATTTAAATATACTTTTCAGTTTTATCAAAATTCAAAATTTTCTTTTACTAAATTGCCAGTTATCAAGTTTTTCTAAGAGACTTGCCTACCTACTGCAGGGACCATGTCTGCTCTTTCAATCTGGAATTGAAGTACACTGCCAGACAATTTGTGTATCAAAAGTAATGCATTATTTTTAAAAGCCCACATAGTCTGATGACAAGGTAAGATATACATAACTTCAATGTTTGAGCTTTTCAGGTCTGCCATTGAACATCCACATTGAAAGGTAGCAAACAACATATAAACCATGCCTGTGATTACCCCATAATAGTGAAACAATGCCTGGAGGAAAGACTCATTGGAGTGACAAGTGGTTTAATTTAGACAATGATAATAGTGTTAAAGTGTTTCAACGATGTAAGCCTGTAAAAGGAAATACTGAAGTAGCTTGCTGCACTTTATGCTGCAACCAATTTTCTGTCAGCAGCAGTTGTTTCATTCTGAAGCATTGGCATAGTAAATCATCAAAACCCAAGCAGATTTCAGATACTGGTTTTGGTAAAAACACTGCCAAAGAAGTGCTGAACAAGAAAGATGTTAAACCAATGGCTGCTACTGCTAATGCCTCTAGAGAAATTTCATCGAATAAACCAGCTACTGTAAACTCAAGCAAAATTAAACAGAGACAAATGCATGTATTCACAAGTCACCCTTTGAATAATCAAGTCAACCATAAGACCATTCCTGACAGAAGTTATTATGAAGGAAGTGATAGATGGAAATTTAGGGTATGTTCTTATGACAATTGAAGGAGTATTGAGAGAGGTGTCTGAAAGATTTTTGAAAGCTGTTCGCTTAAGCCATGCAACAGCTGACATCGTAAGTGAAGCTCTCCTTGAATTAGGGAATTATTCTAATTTAGACCTACCCATGAAGAATTTTTAAGTATCTCATCTGATGGCCCAGATGTCAACAAATCTATTCACAGAAATGTCAATGAAAGTTTGAAGGCCGATGGCAACCCACATTTGCTTGACTTTGAACCCTGCAATCTTCATACAGTGCACAATGCTTTTAAAAAAGGTCTCATCTGTTTTTGAAGTGATGCAGAAGAGTTGACTTTTGACAAGCATGTATTCTTCAAGCAGCAGCCAGTCACAAAAGAATATTTTAAAGACCTTCAACTGGAATATGACATGAACGAGAGCCTGTTTCTAAGACATGTTTCAAGCAGATGGTTGACATTGTTGCCAGCCATGACCAGAGTTTTGACAAACTGGAGGATAAGCTTGGAATATTTCACCGTCAATTACCCAAATCAATGAAATCCAAGTCTGCTCAAAAATAGCTTGAGGTCAATGAAAGGTACAGCAGAATATGTTGTGGCCTGGGAGGCAAAAAGCTTCTGTTCCAGTTTGCCTTCCTGTTGTGAGTAGCTCCTCTGTTTGAACAGTTCTTGACACTCTTCCAGACCAGGGTTAAGTTATACATATTCTGCTGGACGAACGTTCAACGTTGCTGCAAATACTGATGTTCAGGATTCTCAGGAAAGATGTAGTGGGTGAGAAGACTGGCAAAAATCTCCTTGATATCAATGTTAATGGTACAGGGAACCATCTGCCTGACACAGAGGTTGAGATTGGAGAGGCAGGAAAATGGCAGCTATCCAAGAAGCCAAAGGAACATCACCAGTCCATTATGAGGAATGTCATGAGTTTCTACATTGTGGTTGCTGAATATCTAGTAGGTCACCTGCAACGAAGTTTCCTCCTGTAATATCTGACGATGAAATATCAGTAAAGAATGAGTGGCTTGATTACAGCACATCAGTGGTACCCAAAGAGTGGTCAGAAGATGAGCAAGGTAAAAGGTTACAGTTGACCATTAGTGGAAGAATGCGACTGACCAGACTGATCAAGTACCCAACTCTGTCCAAAGTTTGCAAGTCTGTTCTTACTTTAATCCATGGCAATGCAGATGTGGACAGGTCATTTTCAGATAATAAAAATACAGTTACACCAGAGAGAACCTGTCTTAACAGTGAAACCATTAATGGTTTAAGATAAAGTTGCTCAGGAGAAAGGTGTTCAGAATCTATAATTGCCTAACAAGCTTGTTTATTAAGTTGCAAGTACAAAATCCAGGTATGAAGAATAACTTTAGAAAGAGAAAGAAAGCAAGAAGAATAAAAAAAATCTGGAAAACAAGTAAGCAGAAGAATTGCAGTAAAAAAATCTTGATGAAATCACATGGCTAAATTTGAGCTATGATGAACAAGAAAAGCAGCTGAGAAAGGAAGTAGAGGAATATAATAATGTATAGGAAAGTGCAGAGGTGCTGCTTAAAGAGGCTACAAAAATGTTATCTACTGCTTCAACAAAGTTATCTATTGCTTTGAAAGCAAAGAATGTTCTTGAAATAAAGGTAGTACTTGAAAGTTCAGAGAATCGTATGGAAAAGGGTAGGAAACAGATTTGTCAGCAAAAAGAAATGGTCAGCAAAAAGAAATGTGTTAAGAAGAGATTGAGAAGTACTGCAGTTATGAAAATAAAATAAACGTATTGTCCATTACCAAGCAGTGGCAGTTCAGATGACAATTGGGAACCAGCCATTAAGACAGTGAGATCAGAAGAAATGACTCAACATTCATCTAGTACCAAGCATTAAACACACCTACTTACTATAACAAGTGAGGTGCACTAATATTGCTTTAAAAACAGATTTATTTTGCTGTCCAAATATTTATTGCATTTTGAGTTATTCCATTACGACTACATAAAGATGTTGCCCAAGTTGTACTAAAGTTTAAGGCATATCAGTGTTAATTGGAATTATGCTTTATGTTATTGTACTGAATCATCTTATTTCTTTTCATTGCTATTGGGTGATAATAATGTGAACAGTAATATTAGGGAGAGAAATATTTGACTACATGGATGAGTTTTGCTAGTCTTAGTTTCCATGAATGTTATTTAACTTCGGTTAAGATACAACATGTTATGAATTTTATATAGTACTAGAATTCTTGTTAAGTTATTGGTGTTCTGTGTTTATCCATAGTTATTATGTGATGAAACATTGTTGTAATGTGCTCCTCATTTTAAATAAAAAACACATTTCAGGTGACCATTCAGATGATGGTGATGTGCTTTGCAGCAGCCTTGTTTCTGGATTGTGATGGTGTTGTTCAGAGTCCATGGTTTCCTTTATTTTAACAGCAGACATTTTGGACATTGATTATTGTAGAAACAGTAAGAGTGCAGGTAAGAATTGTTAGTATTAATTGTAGTAAATGAAACTATTTAAAGTTGGAAGCTCCTTTATTTTGCCACAAAACTGCCATAAAACTCCTGTATTTGTTGAGAAAATATTCCTATATTCCTCCTATATTTTGACAAGACCTGGTTAACAGCTTGTGCATCATTTAATTTTGCAAGAGTTGATGATAGTACCCTATTTATTGTTTTAGAACAGCTATATAAGTGTACCTTTGTCATTATTATCATTTGTCATTTAACATCTCCATTTGTACTGTGTTAACATGTTTATGTATATGTTAACTATGCCATCAGTCCATGCATGGAGCGATCCTGATCGGGTCCCTAGTTCAAGTCTGGTAAGACTGGCATTGTAAAAACTATCTTCCTTCACACTGCACCACCACCACTGTGCATGTATCTAGAGTTTAAACCCTTGGCAACTCTTTTTGGGTCATTTGTAATTTTTATTTTTACCAAGCATCTGACACTTCTTTGTAGAGGTAGCCATGGTGTTTGTTATATGTTTTTGTATGTTTTAATTGAAAAGAGATTGTTATTTTGTGTAAAGACAATGATTCTGAAAACAACAGATTGACCCTGCGATCTGACTGTCCAGAGGACCTTGCAGGACAGTAGAAAGTGTGACTTGTCATGGTGTACCTTACAGGTATCACAGTCTGTATTTAGAATTAATATCCCTATTTTGCCTAGTAACAAGCTATGGTGTAGTCTCAACCTAGTAATGCATCGATTCATTTTGATATTTAGTTGAAAACATTGGTGAAGATTTGGTACTAGGTTTTCTTCTACCGATATTAATAATGGTATTGAAAGTTTTTGTTTGTTTGATGCACATATTCTAGTTTAATATTTTTATAATAGGGATGGTTTCTTATGGGGATAAGCCTACATTACGAGATACATCATGGATATTCAGTCCTTCCTTAGCCACCCTGTCTACTCCATCATTACTGGATATGCCTACATGTGCTGGACACTACTTACATGTATCTCAACATTGGTCTAATTACATCTTAGTTCCTGACCAGGTTGGGTCGTGATTTGCTGTTATTAAATTTGATTGAGATAAGGAATTCCAAAAAGTCTGAAAAAATAACAAATTGATGTTTTTCTTTGTTTAATTATCCAGCACAAAGATTGAAGAATGTTTTTTTATTCTGCTGTGTAATGGTAGATTCTGCTGTGTAAATGGTAGATTTGTTATACAGTCTTTCTAAAAATGTAATATTCTTGTCTGGGATAACAAAGGCAGTTGCCACTCTTCCTGAATTTAGATCTTTACTCTCCTGTGTATATATTTGACCTCATTTTTATATTGTTTATCTAAATGTTTCAGTCTTATTGCCCTGATGAAATAAGTGCAGTTGTTCTTGGCAACCATTAAAACCTGGTTCTGAAGGGATTCATGGCTCACCCTAAGAGAGACCAAACCCCATCACACATCAGCACAATATTCTTTGACCTTATTTTGGACTTCATCATCCAAAGGTAAAGGAGTTGTATTTGGGTTGTTAACATACATTGATTTAATAAAGTAATTAGTACCAAAGATCTTCACTAGCTTGGTTGGCCAAACTCAAACTCTTAACCGCAAGTGTATTTTTTATTTTTCCTGAACAACATAAAAAAGAGGCATTCCAGCCCTCAATCTTCTTGTTTTAAATGTGCTAAAGGTGTGGTTAAGACAGAGCTATCATTACACCTTTGTTCTGTAGTCAATCCAATTTCCTTATTTGATATTATGGTGCCATATTCTGTTTTATACTCCACACTCTTTGGGAGGTTGTTGAAGGTTGGAAAGAATGGCTGCTACACTCTCTTTCCTGTTGTCATCTTTGATAACTTCATGGTGCAATCTTGTGAACTGATTTCCTGCCTTTCCTAAAGCTTAATTGGAAAGGATTCTAAATTATGTTCTTAACAGGCCTTCTCTATCAACTGTGCAATTTTACTCAACTGGGATGTGAGGCTAATTGGTCTTTGAGATAACAGATTATTTATGGTATAGTTTTCTTAGGAAGGGGGATAACAAAAGGTTCTCTCCAGCTATCTGGATACTCTCCCTTTTGCCAGATATTGTATAATTTGTAATCAGGCTGAAGCGTGACACTGTTTAACACATTAGAAATTTGTCACTGGGCTGTTGTTGTTATTTGTTACAGATTATACCTCTTCAGTTTGTTACCACATAAATAAAGTACTGCTTTCAACCACATGGAGTAATCATGTTTTATTCTCAACTGTGTTCAGTGATGCAGAAGGATTAAACATTTTCAATATTTTTTACATGGTTTCAATCAAATGTTTTATTAAATTAAACTATTTAATGTTTACAACATGGAGACAATAATATGCAATTTGAATATTTAATTGCCAATTCTTCAAACAGGTTCATCACATTTTTAGTTGAAGAATTCATCCTGAAGTTTTCTTTTCCTTGGATGTCTTTTATTGTCACATATCAGACAATGTATTTCATTGTTTAAAACATTTTTTGTTTTATCTATAGACCAACCATTTCTTCTGGCATGAGGGATCAGACTCCAGTTATCTGCCCCAGGTTGAGAAGGTATAGTATGGAGAAAAGAGTGCCATTGTTTGATTGTCATTATTATAGCATATGAAGTAAAACAGTATGTGACAACCGTCTGGAAAGCGTGTATAGATTCTGGACAGAAACTAAAATCTACTGTCATAACACTGTAAGTGTAAGGGAAACAAATAGCAAAAGCTGTATTTGCAAATTCCATTTTTCTACCCTGTGTAAAGTGGGTTCCTTCATGCTTGTTTTTTAAAGAGCCAAACAACCTAAGGATTTTATTAGATTTTTCAATGTGATTTACACCATTTAACTGAGAAATGGACAAATAATGGATTTAGCAGTTGAAACATGGAATGCTTCATAAGTTTACATTGGAGCCTATGGGAAAATAATTTGTGTCTGGTTTCTAATATGCATGAATATCTTTGGACTCAATGAATTGTTTAAAGGTTTTTTTAAACTTGGCCAGTGTATTGCAAGAACAATCTGCCATTGCATTGTTTTGTAATTTAATTACTTAGGGATGCTGTCGCGGGTTGCGATACCTTGTTCAGCCCCGCATCTTGATCATGGATCTTGATAATGGCCCAGAGGTGGCCATAAGCCACTGTGCCTGAATCTGGAACACTTGAGCCCCATGCTGTAAATTCAAGCTGCAATTCCTGTAAGCATGTAGGCATGTACCCGTAGCACAGTGATCATACAAAATGTGTTTTTAAAAACAATAAATTCTGAAATATCATAACTATATCATTACTATTTTCAGGACTGGATGTTTCATTGAAAAACCATGCTATATAAGGTTAATTACTATTGTAATCATTGTTTTCTAATCAAATTCATACATACATATATACATGCACACATATAGTGTTTGTACAAAATATTACAGCTACAACAAATGGATTGGCAAGTACATAAACAAACTGTATAAAAAGCTGTTTGTTGACAAATATTAGTTTTTAATGAACTCTTTACAGTCTCATTTAAAATAAAATGTGAACCAATTCACAAACATTGCTTATACATAAATATATGTACTTTTTTACATGTATCATTTATAATTCATCAATGTCCACACTATTTTTGTTTTCAGAGCAGAGAGTCACTGTGAGTAGCTGAGATCCTATAAAATTTATGGTTTTCGTTCGAGCTGTCACCACAGAATGCTAGGTTCGGATGGGCCACTTTAAACTATAAATGCTCATGGAGATATTGTGTCCTGGTAATAAGTTTTTGCTTCTGCACAGCATATCACTTAATATATGTTCTTACATAGTCTTAGGTTTCTTGTTGCATTGTCCTTAGACTTTTACTTTGGCCTTCGAACAATCTGACACCAAGACGCCTTTTTCTTCGCACTGTCCATTGTTTAGTCTGAACTGTAGATGCCAGTATTCCTTGAACATTTCTAGTGAAGTTGTTGTGGATTGGAAGAACTTATGGACCTATTCACTGCCTCACATTTCTGGCTGCTTGTCCATACTGTAGCTACTTACCACTGTAGCAGCTGACTGCCACACGGGGTACAAGAGGGAATCTTTTCTTTGTTGTAACATCTCTAGCAACAATCATATTAGTTCCTTTATGGTAAGGCTCCATCTGGCTTTAAAATCCTTGCTAAATGCCTGTTTTCTGATGTCTCTGTCACATGTTTTGGAGAGAGAAAAACCCTACCTGACTGGAATTGACATTGTTGCACCTTCTAACCTGAACCTGGTCCCCATGTGGTAGGTTTATTTGCCTCTCCAATTTCTACAATAGATCACATAATTTCATGTCATTTCATGTCTTTGTCTTGTTTGACAGTTGCACAGGCCATTGCTTTGCTTGTGAAGCATTTTGTCCTGGCTTGCTATGGCTAAATATTACAGCAGAGTTGTAGTGGCCATCACTCTTTTGCTGATAGCGTTGTCTACTTTGCCTGTTATACTCTTTGGCAAGTTTAGCTTTTTCTCACATGAGTTCATTGTTAAGTGATTGCTGTCGATACAGCGTCAAATGTTCTCTGCATCCTTTTACATGTTTGTGGCTCTAGTGAGTGGGTAACAATATCTTGTACTAGTCAGCAATGTGTTACCTCAGTTTGGAGACCTGACCACCTTGTACAGCTTCTGCAGTGTTGTAACAAAGCTGCAGTTTGTGCACTTTAATGAGATTTTCCAACAGACTCCACATTCTTGTAGGACGTATTAAATAAATCTGATGTTTGTTCACTGCCTTCAGTCTCATGCTGTGTTGACCATGTTTTTTGTTTCAGGGTAGCTGCCTCTGTCACCCTGGGACAAAGAGCCCGATACCTTGTGATGCCCACAAATACAGCTGACATGGATCAACTGCCTCAGTCAATGTGATAGACTAGGTTAAGAGCTCATGGTCTTCACCAACAGGATCAGTCTTCAAAATGCATACTCATGTTCCATAATGCTTGCAGGCTGCAGCATGGTGGCTCTGCTTCTATCTCCTTTCATTGTTAGAGAGGTTATGTGGTCATTTTTTAATTTGACAATCACAGTACTTAGGATTCCTATTTGTTGGACCAGAATGTCTATGTCTTTAAACACATAAAAATCCTATTGTCTCTGTGTATTTTCTCTTAGAACTTTTGATGCAAGCTATATAACTACAGCAAAGAATTATTTAACAGATCTTAATGAACACTCACTTGGGGTACACTTTAAGAAAATAATAACAGATTATATATGGTAATGAAATGTCAACATGAATATTTTAAAATTTACATTTACTGATTTATTCTAATGGTAAGTGCTTAAAAACATTATTTGGCTTCTGTACAAAATAAGAAATGATACATTTATTTATAGATTTAAAATTATTGTTAAATAACTGCAAACACAGATGGCAAGCTGTTGTTACTGTTTATCCTGTCCAATTAGTATTGATAGTTGGACATCATCATCATAACTAGTTTATTAAAGGGTCAGCACATCCATCCAGATTTTATTGTGTCCCTGCCATGCTGCCCAGGTATGACTTTTAAAGATGTTTCTAAACCAATGTGCCAGAAGTAGGCTCTGCTAGCTGGACAGAGGTAACAATGCTTTTATAGATATCTGTTACCACATAGACAAAGGTATGAAATACCAAAGAAGCCTTTTTCAAGGTGTCAGTCATGGATTAGCCTTTGATTGAGTCAGCACTTACCAAACTAATTGATTACTTTATTACTTGAGAGTTATTAGAAAAGCCAACTGAACAAAAGGTGCTTACACCAAGCCATCCTGAAATTGTCTTGGCCATTTTAAAATATAAAGTTTATACCTTAAAAGTATAAACAAATTAATAAACTTCTCCATATTACAAGGTTTTAAAATATAGGTAAAATGTATGAAATCTTTATCCAAAGAAAAGCATTGTTGTTTTTTTTTCAATACTGTAGACATATGTTGTGGAAAATTTTAAAATAGAAAATATGATACAATTGTAGCATAATGTTATGATTTATCTTCATAACCAAAATAACACAACCATAATTAAACATTGTTACAATACATAATATAAAGTTATAATAGTTATAGTTAAATAAGTCCACTATTTTTTAGTGCAAACACATTGTAAATGCATTTTCTAACAGTATTTGTCATGACAAATCAGATACTTTTCCATAAAAACATCCCATCAACTTATAAGATTCTCCAATTTGGAAAATCCTCTCTTGGACAAGGCTTTGTTACCTATAAAGTTAAACAGTGATCTGTGCTGGGTCAAGGGAGACAACTGTATTTGAACAGCAGGTATTTGACTAAAAGTTGTATGTCTTGAGTATGCATTGTTCTACCTTAGTGTGTATTTGTAAACCAATAAATCAAAATTACTAGCTTTTACTCTGTTTATGCAGTCTGGGCAGACAAATACTTCCAAGACCGGTTCAGTCACCATTTCTTTGGATATTACAATATGATTTGTACCATTTAACTGAGCGAGACTAATAATAGATGTGTACAGCAGTCAAAATATGACATGCCTTTATACAGTTACTTTCAAGCCTAGAGGAAAATAATTGGTGCCTGATCCCAAAATACATATGGTTTTAAGCTGGCATTTGAAATTAAATTTTGCTTGTTAATGTATGTGTATGAATATTTACATTTTAGAATTTAATGTTTTGCATATCTGTAATATTGCAATAAAAGATTGACGGGGCAGCACAGATATAAATGTCTGTTCTGCCCGGTCAGTCATTTATAGCTTTTCGTTATGTTTTCCCTACTTTTCCGTGCTTTTCATATTTTTCAGCAAGTCAGCACTTATGTAAAAATACTTTTTACCTGTAAGGGTCCTTGGTTTTAATTATGGTTATGATGATTTTGAGTATTGATTTTATTGAGATTAATATAATATTAATATAAAAAGTAGTTATTATCAATATTATTATAAATGTAAGCGTTAGCATGATAATTTAAAACAGGCATGGGGTGGTGGGGCTGGTTCTTTCATGAAACTAGAAGCCAATGGGAATGGGAAAATAATTTGGAGTCTGACCCAAAATACATGTACATGTATATAATGGTTTAAAGCTGGATTATGTAAATATGTTTAAATGATTGTTTATTATCGTCACTACAAATGTTGATGGCAGACACATATATTGCTGTCATATATATTCACAATTCACTCATATTTTATTCTACTTTCACTTTCTAATTTTTTTTAAGCAATGATCATGATTTATACAATGCTTCTGTTTATCGAACAGATAGGCATCACCGATATAAACAGCAGAATAGACGTTGTTGATTTTAAATGGCTTTTGGTTTTAAGATTAAATTTAGTCTGAAAGATACTGACATTGTTCGCACATCATTTTCATGAACATACATTTGTTCTGTGATTTTATTCTACTCTTACTAACACTTTAAAGGCACATAAAGCAATACACAGTTAAATATACTGCAATGTAATGAAGCAAATTTTTAAAATTGGATGTCTGACAGTAGGTTAAACTGTCTCAATGAACAAAAATTCAAAACAATTATTGTCACATTTTTTTTATAATTTAAGTTCATAAATAACAGGACATTTTAATTTTCAATTTCCCAAATGCACAGCTTTTTGTAGTTTTGTACAAATTAATTGGTTAATAACATGGTAGTATAAGTAACATAAATCATTGGATATCTCAATAAAATAAAATATCTCGATAAAAATAAAGGTTTAGGCATTCTGAATGGCCAAACTAAAACAAACAATATTTATTGACAGTAAATACTATGTATCTGTCTAGGTAGGCGATGGTTTGAGTGCTTCATCCTGGGTCACTGTGAAAAATGTCAATGTGGTTTAAGTGTTACATTCTAACAGGTTTGTTATTGTATACTGTTAATTGTAAAGTTTTTCCTAATTTTGTTTAGTATGTTTTTATGCATACTTTTATTTAAGGAGAGAAAAGAAAACAACATTTCAACTGTTATTGTTTAATCTTTTTCTTGTAATGTTGTTCACTGAAAACAAATGACAACTCAATAAACAAGCAAGTTTTATCATTAATCATCTATTGAACAGATCATCTTTACCTTTTGCATGGAATTGCAACCATTATCCTATTATTTCCATTAACTTTTAAGCAAAAAATAGCAACATGAACATTACCAACATGAACAATACCAACATGAACATTATATAAGAAAAATATTAAAAAGGTTTGGGTTAAATGTTTTCTTTTAGTCTGATGTAGGTTTATTATACTAGATCTAGAAGTAATCTTTTAAGTAGCTATCTAAAAAATTCTTAGCTTTTTCAGGAGAACTCCAATAATGTGATGATCTAATGACATGTGTTAAGAACGAAGATAAATTTTAAGCAAGATATTTTTTTATTTTATTCTTCTTTATAAATTTGACAAGAGTTTATTGGTATTTTTATTAGCGTCCCACTAGTAATGATAGGAAATGATAATGTTGACTGAGACCTAATCACTGGATGTTTTCACCTTATGAGGTATAAAGTTGTAATGTAGACTAAAACAGTAGTCACAGCCTTCACCATGCTGAAATGTCTAAGTGACCCCTTTCACTACGAGGATAGTCTCTCTACTCAAAGCCAACAGCTTCAACAATAATTCTCAAGAAATTATTTTCAAAATGCTCATACTGCTCTATCGAATAAGTCCTTGAGAAAGTGATGGAAGGAGCACAGGTGTTTACAGTCGATAAGTTTGATGATGCATGGTTGAACTCTATCACTCCACATTCTACCCTTGGAATTGTTTTGCACCCTACAAGAGCTTGTAGAACATGCCCAGTGCTGACTGTCATTTCATCTGATCCATCCTCGACACTGACCCATGGGGTCATAATTCGTCCACCTGATTAAGAAAGAACTTAAGTAAATCATCACAAAAATAATAACTTTGTGTGTTTTTGTTTGTTGTTTTTTTTTAAATTCAGCTACATACATGTCTTAGTATAGGGACATTAGTGATTATGCAAGTTGCAGGAGTGCCTCTGTTTTTGCCTGTATTCAAATTATAAAGTATTAAAACCTTGTATAATTGCATTTCTTGTTCCAAAAATCTCCACATTACCATACAATTATTAAATTTTAAGACAGTTTAAACAATAGTATTTAAAATACAAGTACAAGCTGGAAATAAGAACAAAACTTTCTCCTACTTCAGGGATACAGACATTAATATAGCCGTAGTTAAGTGATAATCATTCTACACATGAATAAAACTATACAGACAAATCTTCTAACACCAAGTACTGTTAATACACAGCAGTAGAGCTGGAAGTTCTTACTTGAAAGTCACACTCTATAGATTGTAAACAATTCTTAAAAAGATTTGTAGACATGATCCAGGCTGACTGCCAGTTATTCTCTCTGTTTAAATCACTTAAAACATGAGCACTGCAAAGATTTATTAAAGAAGCACAATATTTTGTATGCATGTAGCATTAGAGCTACTGACTGGGTATAGGCATGACATTTTGATAAGTATTGTGATGATTTAAGGCAAGTTATTCAAAAATCTCATTAAAGATAAACACAGTTATAGTCTGGACAAAAGAAGAAACACTTGATCTTTGGCCTCTACCCAATATGTCCATGAACTTTAAGTTAAAGATCTGTGTAAAGGTACCACACATTGTCTGAGTGTGGTGATGATTTTTGGCAAGTTATTTAAAACCATCAAATTGATAACAAAGTTATGGCCCGGACACTGAATTGCTTACGGACAAACAGATGAACAGACGATAGAGACCAGAACATAGTATGACACTTCGAGCATACATAAATTTAGATGACATTCAAAAAATACCATGAGAAGGGGCACAGTTACTTACACAATTTGACTCAATGAATGAAATTGGGTTATATGTAAATTCTGATACCAAAACAAGAAAACGTTACATACGTTCAACTTTTTTAGAAACTTTCCAAAGTTGTACATAATCATTTCTTCCCCTTTTTTTAGAACTTCATTGTCAGTTGAATATGATGCATGGAAAAAAGTCTTGTATCTTCAATGCTGTAGCTGTGCCTTCTGTGAAATACTTGACACTTTCAGGAAACTTTTGTAAAAGAGGCAAGACCCCAATGAGCTTCAAACCTGAAAAGTAATTGATACAATACAAGAGGCAGTCAAGTGTATGCAAGTGGGCTGTGTGTAAACTATGTCTCAGAAACACAATCATTTACTGTGAAAAAAAAATACCGAAAGTTTGTTACATGGAAACATTTGTGTTGCATTCCTGAAGGACAATTCAAGTCCACAATAGAGACTTTTTGTGCACTGCAATCCATATATGGAGTTTTATTTTGACTCATACATAACTCCGAGTTATTCACCAGACTAAATCTAATAAATATAATGGCACCGACCACATGATCTAAGACAAGGTGACTCCATCATAACTATTTAAACTTGAATGAAAGTATTATAATAATGACTGGTAAAAATTCACACAAGTTATCACTCAGATTTGAAGAGAATCTGCCTTCAAGATTTTATAATCACATGTAATAAGATGCAGTCTTTACACTGAACTTTAAAAGCTAGAGCAACAAGCTCCTCAGTGAAACATCACTTTAAATGAATCAGACAAGTCAATAATTAGAACTGAAAAATGCCCCCCTTAACGTAAATAATTGATTCAATTGGGTTCTTTAAACATTTTCTTTTATTTTTTATTACAGATGCACACACACAGTAGAATGCATACCAAGGCATCAAAAAATTTATGTATTTACTTAAAATAATTGAATGACAAAAAATACTTTTTGGTCTCCAAATCTGGTTGACTTGTGGGTGTTTCTTGATCACTTCAACACTTATCCACGTGAGCTTCCAAGCTGTCTACTGGGATATTTTGAAAACAAATAGGACAGGACCTTTGACTGGTGACATCCCTTAGTAAAAAAATTAAATATGTATATTAGAAACTTGAAAAAGATCGCTCAGCATGATTCACCACAACAATTAAAGTCTTCTCCTTTTTATGACTAATAGTCCAGTTACAATAACAGGGTTAAATTCTTATGCATATGGAGGAGAAAATTTAAAATTTTAAGTATTAAAAATCATATATTGAAATTTTATCAATGATGGCAAATCATGTGTATATAATGGTTTTGAAATCAATTAAAAATTTCAACACAATTAAAAATTTCAACACAATTAAAAATTTCAACACCATTTTATATCAAGTATTTTATGCCTTTTGCCTCAAGCAGGAGGGAAGTGCAATATTATGTTAAAGAAAAGACCAAAATTGAGTTTGGATTAGGACAAGTATCACAAGACAAAATAATTAGCATGTTAAATTTTGTTATTATGAAATCATATTTTTTAACAAAAAGAAGAAATATACAATTAGACTGTTGTGTACTGCCAAACAGCCAGTATATTTCCTCTAACAGTAAGATACATAAAGTAAAAGCGTGCACTATTGGGGAAGTCTTGGCTTATATATCTCTCAGAGTAAACTTATATACTGGTACTTAACCTGCTAACAGTCTTGTAAGGAATGTTAATGTAAAAAATGAGTTAATATCCTGACAAAGAATGCAGCAGATGCAAAAATAAGGGAAACAGGTCACAGCATTCTTTAAAGACCCAGTAATAGAGCTTGCTATGGTTGCTGAAAATGTCTGATGTATTTTTTACCCAATCAGCAATATATAATATTTTGCCTTCTGGTGGTTAGCTAGCTTTCTTTAAAACATCTAGGATATGACAGAACTGTTGTGAATTTATACCAGATTCATAAAGAATTCCTTTCCATACCAAAATTTTAAACATGCTTAAAACAAATCAATATACTTAAAAGCTTCCTTGAATATATCACAGGATGTATAATGCTGGATTGTTTTTAGGATTTGCTCAGGATGAAATCTGCAACACATTCGTAAACAGCTAACTCTAACAAGAACTTAACAATATATGAGGTCATTTGATTAATAAATTGTGACAGTGTGCAAGAAAGTGTGTATAAAAGTATGACTTTTGGTATAGAACCAATCACATACTTAAAAATACTATTTGGGCATTTTGTTTTTATCATATTCTATTTCTGTAAAAATAGGAAGATTCCATATACCCAAAATATTATCTTTCTAAAGATTTTAGCGTATATACAAAGTTGTAAGAATTTTACATGAGATGCAATTGCTAACAGCAATTGCAGCATTTTGATCAAGGTCACAAGATTACATTATAAACGGCTGCAATTGAGCGTTTATATATTATAATTCTCTGGTTCACTCAGCTTAATAAATTATTTTCAACTAGATTATAAAATTATTATTTTTTTGTCATTAAACATAAAAAATTCAAGACTTTTTTATGCTAAAAAAAGTAAACTGCCATATCAGATCTTGCTTAAGCCTTTCTGGTACCCATAGCCACGTAATGTTCACAAGTAATAAGGCGCAAGTCATGTTGTCATGTAGGGGTTGAAAGTAACTCCTGAATAAAGGTGAAATTGAGTGCAGTCATAATAATTTGTATGTATTTTAGTTAATCACCAGTGAAAATCATTTTTAAAAAGAAGGCTCTTTGTGGGAAAAGCTATGCTTCAAAATCACTCATTTACAAATTACTTTTCGATATTGTGCATATATTACTACTAAATAGTATATCGAAAATTAGGACTACATTAGAAATATCAGTGGTTTTGAAATAAGCCAAGTTGGGACTTAATATTGGCATCTATGAAACAACGGATGCAGAACCAACCGTACAAAGCCTTTATACACCATTGTCTGTGCGTGCCATTTTCAAACTAGGCATACCACATATCTAGATATTAAGGGAATTATAAAATTATCTATATTTAATAATAAAATTTTCTGGAATGATGATGAGATGGGTCTTGTTGTTAAGATGCAGGAGTCTGGTTGGCAGAACTCCAGTTTAAACCCCAAGTCACCCATGCAATGTTACGACTCCAGCCTATGTGGTTCTCAATACCTCATACATGACCACATTTTTGCTCTGATCAGCAGAAAATATGACAAGGTTTTTACAGCGATTTTTCCACAAAAACACTTTTCTTGCACATTGGAAGTGATAAACTTTATACTTAGAATGTATTCCCTCTTTTCATTTATAAAGAGACATTACTCTATTAAATAAAGAATAAGCAGTTCAAACATTCAGTCCATATGAAGGAATAAACTTTTAACAAAAACTGTAATGCTGAAACATAGCAACAAACTGTAAAGGAAATAAATCACAACTCCTTGGGTAATTCCGTTTTTTGTAAGATAATCCCTTGAATGTTTCTGGTGCAATGATATGTACAGAATTTTGACTTTGTTTACCAAAAAAATGAATATGCTTTAAAAAAAACTTTCAAGAAAGAGATATGTATAGTGTATAATATTGTATTGTCCCATTAACATTCAATTACATTTTACATACTTCCAGTTTATATTTAGGGTAATCATCCATTTGAAGGAATATTTGACTTGTTGTGTTACATGCACAACACAATAATGGTCATATTGCTGACATCTAGCTAATTATTGGTGGAAGAAGTGTTTGGGTAGGACCTCTGGCGTCGCCTGTCTCGTGACTCAAACCCGCATGTTAAGGGACTTATAAGTTACAAGTCAGTGACTATTTGCTCAGCCCCGGGCAACCCTTGGAAGGAATACTAATTATTCTAAACCTCTTAAGGGGTATTTAAAGACCATTAAATATCCAACACAATTGCTAGAAGTGACAAAGTTAGAGCAAATCAATGTGAAGGAACAATCTGGCCTGGTTCGTGGTCATGTCTAAAACACAAATGTTTCATAAAATAAACACGTGAACATGTTTTATTGCTACTTTTAATTTCAGCAACTTTTTATTAATGCAATATACTGGTATGTGAAAATCAAAAAATTCCATCCTTAAGGGGAAATTGTAATCATCCTTAAAAGAGTGCAATTTGTGTAAAAACACTGTTTTATAAACTTGAATTGTTGTTGGTTAAAAACACCAATGCATCATTCTTTTCTTTGACATTTTATAGATTCATCTCAGATATGGTTGTAATAGCTAGTAATTTGTCTAATAAATCCAGATTTAAATGTCACACCCAATTGGTGTTGTGACTGTTTTCACCTGAAAGCTTTTTGGTTCCTGGTCCCCCCGATGTACATCCCACAAACGTAGCAACCAATGTAACCACTTGTTAACCATACGAAACTCACAAACTTTCTCAAACAGAATCAGTGTAACCACTTGTTACATTTGTAATCATATGCAAGTCACAAACTTGCTCAAACAGAATCAGTGTAACCATTTTTTAACCATATGAAACTCACAAACTTGCTCAAACAGAAACAGTGTTACTACTTGTTAACCATATGCAAGTCACAAACTTGCTCAAACAAAATAAGTGTAACCATTTGTTAACCATATGCAAGTCACAAACTTGCTCAAACAAAATCAGTGTAACCATTTGTTAACCATATGAAACTCACGAACTTGCTCAAACAGAATCAGTGTAACCACTTGTTAACCATATGAAACTCACAAAGTTACTAAAACAAAATCAGTGTAACCACTTGTTAACCATATGAAACTCACAAAGTTACTCAAACAAAATCAGTGTAACCACTTGTTAATCATATGCAAATCACAAACTTGCTCAAACAAAATCAGTGTAACCATTTGTTAACCATATGAAACTCACGAACTTGCTCTAACAGAATCAGTGTAACCACTTGTTAACCATATGAAACTCACAAACTTGCTCAAACAGAAACAGTGTAACTTCTTGTTAACCATATGCAAGTCACAAACTTGCTTAAACAGAATCCATTGAAACTACTTGTTTAGCATATAAAACTCACAAACTTGCTCAAACAGTGTCAGTGTCACGGTTTGTTGACCATATGAAAGTCACAAACTTGCTCAAATAGAATGTGTAACCGCTGGTTAACCATATGAAAATTCACGAACTTGCTCCAACAGGACCAGTTTTACCATCTGATAACTATATGGAACCCCAAAACCAGCTCAGCGGTGTCAGCGTAACCGCTTTTTAACTTAAGGAAATTCACCAACTTGCTCTTACATGACCAGTGGAACGGTTTGTTAGCCATATGATACTCACAAACGTGCTTAAACAGAATCAGTGTTACCACTTGTTAACTATATGAAACTCACAAAAACTGCTCAAAAAGGATCAGTGAAACTGTTTGTTAACCATCAAACGCATGGAAACTTGATCAAAGGAAATATGCTTGTGCAGGTATCCTACACAGCAAAAAGGTGCACAACTGTTTACAATTTTATGTTTCTCAGACATCATGCCATAACAATCAACACATGAAGGTCAACTAAGACATCACGCCACAAGAGTCCATGACTCAAGCTCACCATGTAAAAGATGCAAGACTTAAGATCAACTAAGACATCATGCCATTTGAGTCCATGACTTAAGATCAAATGAGACATCGTGATTTAAGCTTAAATTACTTGCCGACAACACGGATGCAATGTCCCAAGATTTACTGACTATGAACTGACAAATATTTATTGATGACGTTTAGTTCACTGACCTAAAACATCCATGATACCATGTCCTGACTGGAAGATAACTATGACTTATTGGCACAAGCTTCACCACCTGGCTAAATACTTAACTTGTTATTTCACAATTCATCCCAATGATGTACATCAGTATTGTCTGCTCAGAGGCAGGGGTATCGCGAGGGACCCTCCCGCTCATTGTAGCCAGGTTTAAGCTTTGTAGAAAACCTTCAGGACAAGTTATAACAACGTACCTATGCAAGCAATAGTTAAGCTGACATACCAAGTCATTGAAAAAGACCTGTGGAAACTGACATACTATGATATGGACAATAATTGAAACACAATAACTCTAATTATCATGCAGGTGTTTCATTTGTTTTTGAGATACATCACAGCAACCAACTTTTAGCCATTACAGTAATGTCCAGCTGTTTTGGTGGTGGAGGACACAAACGCACCGCATGTCAGTTAGAACACATTCCCACATTGAGTCATTTGGCCCAATGATCAGTTTTCTTTCTGTTCTTCAATTGTCTTTGATATCTTTTCTTGTACTTTTCTTTGAGGCGTTCTTCTTTTTTTCAGTGCTACGCGCAATCGAAAAAGTTCTCGGTAAGCTTTCGCTCGGTCTTTTCGGACTTTCCTCCTCCCTAATCGTTTGGCCGTTTGTGACGGTACACGTACTTTGTCTGGAGAAGTAGGCGGCATTTCCATTCTTTCTACAGCTGTTGCTGTAAGTTGTTTTCTTATTCTATGATCGAGAGCATGCTTTCGCCATTGGCGGCGTTTCTTTCTCTTTTCTCGAGTTTTATTTCATCAATCGACTTTACAACGCCCGTTTCCTTCTTTTTGTTGTATCTTTCTCTCCTGTCTCTTATACTCATGTTTTCTGGGGTCTTCACCAGGCGCGTTTCTGCCTTTACGCACTTTACGCATGTGCGTAACCTCTGTTCGAAGATCTAAAAGTACCAAAACACTAAGAAAGTCGATGCCGGGTTAGGAATGATGTATTTTATTTCCGTAGTTTCTATGTTATAAAATCTTATTACCACGCCTTTCAAGTTTAACCTATACACGTCAGTCATTCATATTTTGCGTTTAATTCCTCGCATGTCCGCATATTACCCGTTATGGATTAGAAAAAAAGCAGAATATATTTAAAAGTATTACTACAACAGTTATTTCCCTTGTAATTGTGCGTAACTTAAAAAGCGGTCCAGATACGCGCCTGGTCTTCACGTTGTTTTTGCCGCGACCATGCTACTCTTTCCGCGTTAGAAAGTTTTGTTCCAGGACCGTTTATAGACTTTCTACCCATGGCTGTTCCAATTGTTTCGTGCGGAGAAGTATAGCGTCTTTTACCAAATCTATCTTACTGTAAATTTGAAATGAAATTGTCAAATTAGATACCTAAGGTGGACCGGAAATAAGACTTAGGCAAACATATACATAACTTGCATGTGCATCAATTGTTACATACACATTATAAGTAAATATTATATTATAATTATGTTTTATGTTTAATATAAACATTCATCAGTTCCGTAATGTCTATTATCAACTCCGTAATGTTTTCAAAAGTTACGGTACTGAACATTACGGAGTTGAAAATAATATCTAAAATCCCCGTCGGGAGCCTAAGCATGTTTACATTGGCCTCGGGCTCGGGTGTTATTTATAAACCTACGAAAACCATGCAGGAATGGCCATGGACAAGTCTAATTATTCTATCAGCAACAGCCTTTGTACTACATAGCGTACGGTAATGATGCAAAGAAAGCATACGCACTAATTACGTGTCACCAACAACTTTCTCCTCTGCCATTTTGCCCACGCTCACGCCATCTTCGGCTGTTCAAATATTTCGCGCGTTGTAAAAGTTTATTGGGTTTATCGTCCCACCACGTTGTAAAAGTCGCCAATCTCCCATGCAGAGTTGTCGTTCGTTCCTCTCCCAGACAGTGAATGTATGAGCCGATGGTAGAGAGTGAAAAGTCGCTTGACGTCAGAATTGAAGAGTGTTTAAGGGAGATAACAAATAAACAACAATTTATCAATAGTTACGGAAATGATATAAACCTGAGGGACATATTTTAAATGTGACATTATATTCTCCCAGCTCAGAAGAAACACTTCTTAGACATTAGTGACAACTATTCTTTCGGGGAATTAACTGCAAAAAATAAATTTCAGTGTGTAACAAGGATTTATATATTGTGAAAAAGAACCGATATCCACCCAAGGGACACAATAAAATCGAAGGATAAACTTGTCAATTATTATTTTTTAGTCTTTTTAAAAGAACATTGTTTCGATAATTACTATAGTTTACCATTTTTTATACATATTCTAGCACAAGTACTTAGAAAATAAGAATAAAGGATTATAAGGGACTAATTGTATGGTGTTTTTTGTGTGGGACACTATTTATACACAAAAAATAGAATGATCCCACTACTTCACAAGCGTCCCCATTATGTGGGTGGTGCTCAGGTCCAAGTCGGCCGTCCTCGTTTGTTCGTCTGGGGTGGTCATCATCTATATCTCAGTAAAAAATACATTCAAAGGAAAATGAGGTTAGTGCATTCTTAGAAACATGTTCACTATTTTAATTTATTTATATGATCAAACTATTAAAATTAACTATAACCAACCACCCAAATCAACAATTAGAACCAACGCCCCAAACTGAAAACCTTAACCAACCAAACTACCAACAAACCCCAAACAAACCACCCAAACTGACAACACAAACCAACCACCCAAACTGACATCACAAACCACCCCACAAACTGACAACACAAACCATCCCCCACAAACTGACAACCTGAACCATCCCCCACAAACTGACAACACAAACCAACCCCCACAACTGACAACCCAAACCATCCCCCACAACTGACAACCTGAACCAACCCTCCAAACTGCCAACCTGAACCAACCCCCACAACTGACAACCTGAACCAACCCCTACAACTGACAACCTGAACCAACCCCCACAACTGACAACCCAAACCATCCCCCACAACTGACAACCTGAACCAACCCCCACAACTGACAACCCAAACCATCCCCCACAACTGACAACCTGAACCAACCCCTACAACTGACAACCTGAACCAACCCCCACAACAAACAACCTGAACCAACCCCCACAACTGACAACCTGAACCAACCCCCACAACTGACAACCTGAACCAACCCCCACAACTGACAACCCAAACCATCCCCCACAACTGACAACCTGAACCAACCCCCACAACTGACAACCTGAACCAACCCCCACAACTGACAACCCTAAAGCAACCCCCACAACTGCCAACCCTGAACCAACCATCCAAACTCACAAACAAACCAAACAAAACCAAAACAATATTAAATAAATAACAAACAAAACAAATAAAATAATAAAATACCTAAATAACTTAAAAAAACTAAACAATTAACAAAATAAAAAAGGTTATTTAAAATAAAAACAACTAAAAATATATAATATGTAAGAGTACAAAGATGAAAACAGACACATACAGTTACTTATTTATTATCCTGCAGGTGTTCATTGGATCTTGGTCGGCTGGTCATCTTGGCATCCTTGGCTCCTCTGGGGTGGTCCTCTGGGTCTTCCATCATCTACAGCTTAAGAAAACAACATAAAAAGGGAAAAGAGATTAGTACATTCTAAAATCAAACAACAAATACCAAGCATATTAACATGATGACAAGACAAGGACAAAGCTACAAGAGATACTTATTATCTGGCTGTTGGGCGTTGGATCTTGGTCGGCTGGTCATCTCGTCATCGTCGATTCATCTGGGCTGGTCATCTGGGGCTTGCATCTATCTATATCTCAGTAAAATAAATATTTAATGGAAAGATATTAGTAAATTCTTGGAAACATGTTATTTTATAGCAAATAATAGAAAAAAAACTAATTAGAAAAAAGTACATATTTAACTAGATACAATAACTTAGTAAATAACAAAATACATTGCTAATACAACTAACTAACTACCTACTACAAATGAATAAATAACACATTAAATACTAAATAAAGTAACTAACTACTGCAGGGAAGGGAGGTAGGGCAGGAAGCAGGGCAGGGAGGAAGGACAGGAAGAAGAGGTAGGGCAGGGAGGGGGGAGGGGGGGGGGGGGGGTAGGGCAGGAAGGTAAAATGTGGTAAAAAGTATGGCAAATATGGTAAAAATAAGGTAAAATATAGTAAAAGAAAGGTAAAGTATAGTAAAAGGACAAAAGAATAAGATAAAAAAAGGTAAAATATTGTGAAATAAGGTAAAATATGGTAAGAAAAAGAAAAAATAAGGTAAAGTATGGTAGGAGTTAAGGTAAAAATGGTAAAAGGTAAGATAAAATATGGTAAAAAGTAAATAAAATAAGGTAAAAATATCATAGAAACATAAAATAAGATGAAAAAGGTAAAATAAGGTAAAATATGGTATGAAGATAAATGAGTTAAAAAGGTATAATATGGTAAAGTATGGTAAAAAAATGTAAAGTATGGTCAAAGGAAAGGTAAAGTATATGGTAAAGAAATGGAAAAAGGTAATGTAAATGATGGTAAAAGGTTAAAAAATAGGTAAAAAGGTTTAAATAATAAAGAAAGTAAAAAGGTAAAATATAATGAAAATAAGGTAAAATATAGAAAAAGAATTAAAAAAATAAGTTAAATTTGTAAAATATAGTGAAAATATGGTAAAAGTAATGTAAAATATAGGGAGATATGGTAATAAGTAATGTAAAATATGGTAAACTATAAGGTAAACATATGTAAAAGGTAAGGTAAAATATGGTAAAAGGTAAGGTAGAATATGGTAAAAGTTAAAAAAATAAGGCAAAACAGTAAAATAAGGTAAAAAGATAGAGCAAGAAAAGTAAAATATGGTGAAAAGATAAGACAATAAGGTAAACAGGTAAATTATGCTGAAAATAAGGTAAAAGTTAGGTAAATTATGATAAAAAGATTAAAAGAAATAAGGCAAATAGTTAAAAAATAATGATAAATAATATGGTAAAATAAGGTAAATGTTAAGTAAATATAGAGATGGATGAAGGAATGAATGAATGAATATGTAAAAGTAGAAATATGGAAACAGACACATACAGTTACTTATTTATTATCCTGCAGGTGTTCATTGGGTCTTGGTCGGCTGGTCATCTAGGCATCCTTGGCTCCTCTGGGGTGGTCCTCTGGGTCTTCCATCATCTACAGCTTAAGAAAACAACATAAAAAGGGAAAAGAGATAAGTACATTCTTAAATCAAACAACAAATACCAAGCATATTAACATGATGACAAGACAAGGACATAGCTAAAAGAAATACTTATTATCCGGCTGTTGGTCATCGAGTCTTGGTCGGCAGGTCATCTCGTCATCGTCGATTCATCTGGACTGGTCATCTGGGGCTTGCATCTATCTATATCTCAGTAAAACAAATATTAAAAAGGAAAGATATTAGTAAATTCTTGGAAACATGTTATTTTATAACAAATAATAGAAAAAACAACAAAACTAATTAGAAAAAAGTACATATTTAACTAAATACAATGACTTAGTAAATAACAAAATACATATCTAATTAAATTAAATTAACTTCCTACTAAAATGAATAAATAACACATTAAATACTAAATAAAGCAACTAACAACTTACTACTGCAGGGCAGGGACGTAGGGCAGGAAGCAGGGCAGGGGAGGGAGGTAGGGCAAGAAGCAGGGCAGGAGGTGGGGGAGAAGTAGGGGAGGGGGAGGCAGGAAGCAGGGCAGGGCAGGGAGGTAGGGCAGGAAGCAGGGCATGGCAGGGAGGTAGAGCAAGAAGCAGGGTGGCGTGGGGAGGAAGCAGGGCAATCGGGAGGGGGGAAGCAGGGAGAAATGGAGATGGTAGGGCAGGGCAGGGGTTAGGGCAGGGTATGCTAAGATAAGGTAAGACATGATAAGGTAAAGCTGTTAAGATAAAGGTAAAAATAAAACAAAATAAACAGATAAAAAATAAATAAATGACATGTATAAAAGTATAAAGATGAAAACAGATACATACAGTTACTTATGTAATATCCTGCAGTTGTTCATTGGGTCTTGGTCGGCTGGTCATCTTGGCATCCTTGGCTCCTCTGGGGTGGTCATCTGGGTCCTCTATCATCTACAGCTTAAGAAAACAACATAAAATGGGAAAAGTGATTAGTACATTCTTAAATCAAACAACAAATACCAAGCATATTAAAATGAGGACAAGACAAGGACAAAGCTACAGGAGATACTTATTATCCGGTTGTTGGGCGTCGGATCTTGGTCGGCTGGTCATCTCGTCATCGTCGATTCATCTGGGCTGGTCATTTGGGGCTTGCATCTATCTATATCACAGTAAAACAAATATTAAAAAGGAAAGATATTAGTAAATTCTTGGAAACATGTTATTTTATAACAAATAATAGAAAAAACAACAAAACTAATTAGAAAAAAGTACATATTTAACTAAATACAATGACTTAGTAAATAACAAAATACATATCTAATTAAATTAAATTAACTACCTACTTAAATGAATAAATAACACATTAAATACTAAATAAAGCAACTAACAACTTACTACTGAAGGGCAGGGAGGTAGGGCAGGAAGCAGAGCAGAGAAGGGAGGTAGAGCAAGAAGCGGGGGGGGGGGGGGGGGGGGGGGGGAGGTCAGGGAGAAATTGAGGTGGTAGGGCAGGGCAGGGCAGGTGTTAGGGCAGGGTATGCTAAGGTAAGGTAAGACATGATAAGGTAAAGATGGTAAGATAAAGGTAAAACTAAAACAAAATAAACACAGATAATAAATAAATAAATGACATGTATAAAAAGTATAAAGATGAAAACGATACCAACAGTTACTTATGTAATATCCTGCAGGTGTTCATTGGGTCTTGGTCTTCTCAGCATCCTAGACTCATCTGAGGTGTCATCTGGGGCTTGCATGTCTGTAAGAAAAAAAGAAAAAGTGGTTAGTCTAATCCACTACCTAAACCAAACCACTTATCCAACCACCCAAACCAGACCACTTATCCAACCACCTAAACTAAATACCTTATAACCAACCACCAAAAGCAACCATATTTTCCAACCACTTAACCAACCACCTGAACCAACCACATAAACCAACCACCTTATAACCAACCACCTAAACCAACCACCTTATCCAACCACCTAAACCAACTATCTCAACCAACAATCTAAACCAGCTATCTAAACCAACCACCTATACCAACCAACTAAACAAACCACCTTTTCCAATAACCTAAACCAAACACCTGAAAACCACCTAAACGAACCACCTTATCTAACCACCTAAACATACTACCTCAACCAACAACCTTAACCTGCCATCCAAACCAACCACCTATACCAACCAACTATACCAACCAACTAAACCAACCACTTTTTCCAATAACCTAAACCAAACACCTAAAAACTAACCATCCAAACCAACTACCTTATCCAATAACCTTAACCAGCCACCTAAACCAACCACATTGTTCAGTCACCTTAACCAGCCACCTAAACCAACCACCTTAACCAAACAACTAAACCAACCACTTGCACCAGCCACCTAAACCAACCACCTGAACCAGCTGCTCAAATTCACCAAGCAGTCGGACCAACCACCAAAACTAAAACCCAAACCATCAACCTGAACTTTTCAAAACAACCAACCCAAAATGAATATGCCACCTCAACAAAACAACATCCCAATCAAACCAGCCAACTATCCCAACCAACCAGAATCCAAATCAAACAATAACTCATTAACACATTACTTAAAATGCAGATAAACTAACAAGTACCTAATAGAAAAAATCTTAAAATAACTAAATAATAAAGCATTATAATTAAGTAAAATAGTTAACTAACTTAAGTAACAAACTAAATAACTAATGAAATAAAATAAAACACATTATAAATAAATAACTAAATGAAATAAATTCAATAACAAATAAATTAAACTAAATGAATGAAAAATTACAAAATAAAGAAACATTGAGAAAGATCCCAGACAAATGTTTAGGTAGCATCACTGGCACTGGAAACCCTCGCATTAAGTCGTTTTTTTCCAGACCAAAACAAGTTCAAAACGATTATTACCTGAAAAGATTCTGTAAGATTCTGTTTATTGATGTCCAAAATCGATGTGAAAAGGGAAGCATAATGACAAACTCTACATTACATACTCTTATTTCCAATCTAAGCCACACTGCACAATTACCTGTTTTTAAACCACTTGACAACATACTTTTGACATCGAGTTTTATCTTCACCTGGGTAGTTCGTGCTGACAGCGATATCTATTTTAAGCAGAAATCCCCAATTTGCTTATTTATAGATTTGAAAAGACATAAATATAGAGTGAATGTTTTTATACAACCAAAAGTAAAGCATAACATCCAAAGCAAAATTTCACAATTTGTACAGTCTTAAAATTCTGATAGTGTTCAAAATGGTCTTGTCTTTGACTAAAAGTTTGAGTGCTGAAATAGTTATGCCCCAGTTTCCACAAACAAGGGTAAGATACTATTACATGTAACTGATACAGGAAAACTGTCAGATATCACCTTTAAACAGCTTTTTTATATCCAACTTGCCATAATATGCTTTATCTGGAGTACCTCAGCTCTATAAACGGAAATATTTTCGTCAGAATATTAAACAAAAGGTGCTAAAACAAGGTCAAATGTGCTTTGCATGTGCTGGTCACAATATCGGACAATCTAAAACAAATAAGATGCACCAAGTTGTTAAGTGTGCATCATGAGGTGCATTATAATATTTAGGTTGTGGCCCTCACAAACTTCCATAGATTATAATAACTAAGAGAAAAAGCTTTTGTAAATCAGGCCAAGTAGAAACACTAATTCTGTTTTCTGAACATCCGAGTATTTTACAATTACCAATAATGCAACGCTGCATAGCAACGGTGAAAACAAAGCTGATCTGCCACCTTCATTAAACTTAATAAATGGCACAAGCAGTTAACATGTGTCAGATGCAGTCAACAAAAGTCCAAAATCATCATATACAGAATTGACCAAAAGAAGGAATAACTATTCAAAGGTACACTATCTAGGAAGACATATATAAAGTTTCAGTCCAATTTATGCAGTTATACATATGTACTTGATAATACTTGCATGCATGTTTCTGAATTGAGAAAAAAAGACCAAATGTTTTATTCTTGTTTATGATACAAGGTTTCGGGGCCGGGAACATGTGGTTTAAATTGTAATCCAACTTGTGCCCTGGTTGTTGAGATAAACCCTTGATAGTAGCTAAGGTGCATAACTTCAACCAGAATTTGAATATAACATGACCATGGTAACCGTTGCTTTAAAAAGTAAAATACAGACATAGGAATACATGTGAAGGTCCAAATGTATTTGTTCAGCGATCTTGTCATTTTTTTTTTTTTTTTTTTGTATTTTTTTTTGGAACGGTTAAAATTTAAAGGTGGTATCCAACAGTTTGCCGATATCTAATTCATGTAACAATATTCCACCATCAAGACTGTGAAAAATGCCTATATGCACTGCACTACAATCAGTTACAGAGGTACTAGTAACACTATTTTCGATGCTTTAACTAGAGTGGATATGATGCTCGGGGGAAAGGGGACAGCATTACGCAAGACTCGTCGGCGTCAGTATGGACCGGCCGGGTTCAGTCCCTGGACACTTCATAAGTGCCCTTGTGCTATAATGATAGAAATGTCGCTGCACAGTATCGGCAAAAATGCTGGCAAATCCCATCCCACCCATTTCTTGGCATATGTCAATATGTACAATGTTCATTTCAGTAAAGTAAAATATCTGCCCCTAAATGCACACACCTGATTGATTTAAAATTGTATTGAATGTTGTGAAATATTACTTACAGGTGCATCTATGTCTTTGTGATGATGTCGTTTCAAATACAATTTTCCAATCTCGATTTAAAACACAACCACCATTGCCCATTTTCTTTCCAACTATGAAAGTCCGCCAAAAACAGATGTGTAATTTTAATAAGATCCCGTGCAAATCGTGTGTCCTGGGTACGGTCTGACGTCCAGCTGAGTGATGATGGTGAAATTTGATTGGTTCGCCGAACCTATTTCACCTGGTGTGCATTGTTTCACTGTGTAGATATGAACACCTCTGGATCTACACGGTTGCAAGAAAATGTTCAGTGGTTTAACATATCTCTTTAATCCCTAATTATCTGAACATTTGTTGAATACCAATCCAGCAATAGACGGAATCTTAGGCACGTCAGGTCTACATACTGATACTTTTAAAGACATACAGACAGCAGTGACTTTTATGTATATGCAAAATGGCATGTGCGGGCTGGAGAATGCAATAATCACAGAGCTTCTTGGAAATACGTACATTGACAATTTAAGGAAAATCCACGCTCCCTCAAAAGTAATCCGTAGATCCGGCAGGCCCCAGACGGACATATGAATTTTAAAGTTTCCAGATTCTCACACAGAAAGACATTCTAATATATTATGCAACATACATGCAAGTTGTATAATATATTAGAATAATTATACACACATTGTGGGCACATATCTGAAAAACAAACAAACAAAATATTCCAGCTTGTAAACATTTCAAGTTGTATAATATATTGGTATAATTATACACACATTGTGGGCACATATTTGAAAAACAAACAAACAACATATTCCAACTTGTAAACAATTCAAGTTGTATAATATATTGGTATAATGATACACACATTGTGGGCAAATATTTAAAAAACAAACAAACAACATATTCCAGCTTGTAAACAATTCAAGTTGTATAATATATTGGTATAATTATCCACACATTGTGGGCACATACTTGAAAAACAAACAAACAACATATTCCAGCTTGTAAACAATTTAAGTTGTATAATATATTGGTATAATGATACACACATTGTGGGCACATATTTGAAAAACAAACAAACAACATATTCCAGATTGTAAACAATTCAAGTTGTATAATATATTGGTATAATAATACATACATTGTGGGCAAATATTTGAAAAACAAACATACAAACAACATATTCCAGCTTGTAAGCAATCGTCAAATGGGGAGGGTGGCTATAGAAACGTGAAAAAAAACTCCCTAAATAAAGATAAAAACGTGCTCGCACATTACAAGTAAAACGCTCAACAAGTCATTACTTCTAAAAAGAAAAAAAGGTGTTTTATTTTATGTTTTCATTTTAATATCTATTTATTGGTAAACTTAAGCTTAATTTAATAATACGTAAGAATACCTGCCGGCGGGTATATTCAAAGTTTACAAAATATAACAAACACCCCAAATCAAAGAAAACACCACATGGTAAACATATTTTATGTTGTTAATTTCAACCAAAATAGGCCTACTTTAAAGGGCTTTTGTGTTTAAAATCGCAATTATTTTTCTAGTTATTTAGAGTATATCTATTCGTTAAAAAAAATCTGACACTCTCAACAGAAGCATTTTAAAATAGCCTTTATAATGTATGTTAAAGATGTTATCCCACAGTTTAGACCAAATATTTTTTTCTCAAATAGCAAAATATGCGATGTAACCTGAAAAGGTCCCGCAAAATGCTGTTTATTGGTGCCCTAGATCTGTGTGTGCATAACTCTTCACTCGTCATTGAAAACAGGTATTTCCTATTCGAGCCGAGCTGCACAGTTAGCTATTTTTAAACTAAGAAAACCACGTGACCACTTACTATTGAGATCATTTTACATGGACATCCGGGTATTTAGCTCTGACGTCGATATCTATTTTTAACTGAAATTCCCATCGTACATATTATAGATCTGGAAATAATATACATTTTATGCGATATATTTCATGATTTGTATTGTCTTACAATTAAGCTAAAGTTATAAACAGGCTTTATTTAAACTTAAGTGTAAGTTTATGCAGCAATATTGCAAACATTCACCAGAACCGGGGCAAGATGTTGTTACATGTATAAGATATAAGCATATTGTCGGAAACCACCTATAAGGGAAAGATATCATTACATACATTTATTTCGAATATTTCGAGCAAAACACTAATTTATCGTGCTTAGTTTATTGGTTCTATGTTATTTTTCTTTGTAACTTATAAACTTTACTCACTAGAAAAACATTTTTCATAAATCAAACCTTTAAAATATTATAAAATCGTGTCTTCTTTTCTGAACACGAGACCAGTTAATGCCCGCTGTGCTTGAAAAAAAATCAATGACTTATGAACATTTAAGCTTGCAGATATCTCATAGAGATATATCTATACGTATATTATGTACAATTATAAAATGATAAAACAAAATTGAAAATGATACTGACTTCTATGTATGCTCAAGAAGAGACTTTCGCGTGAAGATTATTATACAACTTAATGACACATTACAGTCACTGCCCCTTGTTTTAATATTTGATGTAAAACAGGAGTTAATATGGGGGAAAAGTGGAGAGAGTGAGAAATGAGAGAAAGAGAGAGAGAGAGAGAGAGAGAGAGAGAGAGAGAGAGAGAGAGAGAGAGAAAGAGAGAGAGAAAGAGAGAGAGAGAGATTAGAGAAGCAACTTAACTTTCTTTAAATGTGCAGGAGCTACTTTACGATGCAGGAAGACCGAAGCATATGTAGGCAATGAGGCAATGTATAGTGCTGAAATACTCCATACATGCATTGTGTTCGGCTGAATTACTTACTTTATGTATGTATACTGGTGAATTACCAATCTCCCATGCAGAGTTGTAAATGTATGAGCCGGTGGTAGAGAGTGGTAAATTACTCCAATAGGCAATGCATACGGCTGCATTACTCCATGAAGGTATTTGTAAACGGCTGAATTAATCCATGCAGGCAATGTATACGGCTGAATTACTCCATGAAGGTAATGTATACGGTTGAGTTAATCCATGCAGGCAATGCGTACGGCTGAATTACTCCATGAAGGTAATGTAGACGGCTGAATTAATCCATGCAGGCAATGTATACGGCTGAATTACTCCATGAAGTTAATGTAAACGGCTGAATTAATCCATGCGGGCAATATATACGGCTGAATTACTCCATGCAAATATTGTATACGGCTGACTTACTCCATGAAGGTAATGCATGCGGCTGAATTACTCCATGCTGGCAATGTATACGGCTGACCTTCTCCATCAAGGCAATGCATACGCTGAATTACTCAATGAAGGCAATGTATACGGCTGACTTACTCCATGAAGGTAATGCATACGGCTGAATTACTCAATGAAGGCAAGTTATACGGCTGACTTACTCCACGAAGGTAATGCATACGGTTGAATTACTCCATGAAGGCAATGTATACGGTTGAATTACTCCATGAAGGCAATGTATACGGCTGACTTACTCCATGAAGGTTATGCATACGGCTGACTTACTCCATGAAGGTAATGCATACGGCTGACTTACTCAATGAAGGTAATGCATACGGCTGAATTACTCCATGAAGGCAATGTATATGGCTGACTTACTCCATGAAGGTTATGCATACGGCTGAATTACTCCATGAAGGCAATGTATACGGCTGACTTACTCCACGAAGGTAATGCATACGGTTGAATTACTCCATGAAGGCAATGTATACGGCTGAATTACTCCATGAAGGTAATGCATTCGGCTGAATTTCTCCAAGCTGGCAATATGTTATGCCGCTTTATAACACCATGTATATTGTTTATACAACCTAATTAAACCATGTCTGTAAGTTATATGGCCTGATATACAGATGACGACAAGTTTTCCGGCTTAATTACTCAATGTTGGTAATTTATACGGCATAAAACGTCCATGCCGGTATACGGCGAAATAATTCCGAATCGACAACTAAAAGCTCCATATTAACAACTTATAGCCTACTGCTCTATATGTCGATAACTTATACTGTCTATTATATCCATATCGATATATATGCACTGAATACTTTTATGTTATAAGTTATAACTTACTTGGCCTAGAAAGCAATATTCACAACTAAAAGCTCCATATTAATAACTTATACTGCTCCATATGTCGATAACTTATACTGTCTATTATATCCATATCGATATATATACACTAAATACTTTTAAGTTATAACTTACTCGGCCTAGAAAGCCACATTCATAAAGTATACGATCTAACTTATACTGCGTAGTAAAACAATGTCGATCACATGTACAGCCTAATAACCTTGCCGATAACTTATACTGCGTAGTAACACTACATGTGTGTCGATTACATATATAGCCTAATAACATGTGTGTCGATTACATATATAGCCTAATAACATGTGTGTCGATTACATATATAGCCTAATAACGATATGCCGATAACTAATACTGCGTGGTAACACTACTTCTTGTATATCGATAACACATACTACCTAATAACGCTATGTCGATAACTTGTGCTGCGTAGTAACACTATGTCGATAACATAAACAGCATAATAACGCTATGCCGATAACTTGTGCTGCGTAGTAACACTATGTCGATCACATGTATAGCCTAATAACTATATGCTGATAACTTATACTGCGTAGTAGCACTATGTCGATAGCATATACAGTCTAACAACTCTTTGTCGAAAACACATACGACTTGATGCCGGTATTTTCTCTGACCTAATGTCTACATGTCAACAATTTTTATGGCCGTATTAAACGATATGAACGCGGTTTGTTATATTGCACCAAAACATTACCTCCATTGGTTAAAGCCTATACATGTATATGCACTATATTTTTGTTGTTGTTGTTTCCTTTAATCGGTTGGCAAATGTTTGGTACATGTGCAGATAGTCACGAAACATGGAAGGAACGAATGCTTTTGAATGCATTTATATCTATTATGAAAAGGTTAAAAAGACAAAAACACTTAAATAAAGTTTTTAAAAAGACACATTTCATTAACTGTTTATTACATAATTGCTTAAATGTGCATAAGAAACTTTAGAAAGATCAATCCAAATTATTGTGTGTACAACTTACGTCAACTATACTCTAATTAAAGATTATCGTTATTCACAGTAATAGAGTAGGTACAGAGCTGGAGGTATTCTAAGTTTTGTGTTAGTGGGTGTTGTGGCCATTTTTTTAGTTGTTTGTGGAGGTTTGCTTATCTTTGTTATTGTATACTTTCTTTTCTTTTGTTTTTGAGCAGAGTGTAATTAGTCTCTTTGCTTTTTATAAATATTTGTACACTATCATTGGCACATCCATTAATACTAATAATCGATTGGTGTCATCGGCACTTATTTAATCTCTTCCCCTTCAAATGTATAAGTAGCTTTAAGCACTGTTTGTATCACCATTGGCTGTTTATAACAATACTGTTATCACTTTGTAACTTCTTCCACCTATTGAATGTATATACATCATGATATTATAAATAACTATTCTATATTTCCAGCTTTCAGTTTATAAGTCTGTGATTTTAGATTTTTTAGATAAATGTAACATGAAATTACTTATTAGCTTAATTAAAAAAATCTTGGTATTTAAGTTTTCAGTTCAAAAGGTAAAGAGCAAAATATTTAGATATTTCTACAACAAGTGAGCAATAACGTTTTAAATTTGTATTAAAATGTTGTTTTATCTTAAAACAACAACTGAAAAGTTAATTTGTATGTGTAGCACGGAACACCATTTGGTCTGCTGCCCAGAAAGTGTCTACAAGACAGGTGGTTGTGTCTTAGAAGAAGAACATGCTAATACATTGTACGTAATAATTAAGTAAAATTTCCATTTTGTTGTCCTTTATTGACAACAATATGCCAGTTATAATAATATATAATGACTACACTAGGGTTACATCCAATTTAACTAGTTTCTGTGTGTACTGTAATTACAATAACCTTATATTGAATCATGTTCTCTTAAGAATACAGCCAGTATCTCAATGTTGTTTTTTTTACTAAGGCCAGTATCCACCAACTATTCTTAAGTAAGCTTACGTCATGGATTTCAATCCACAATTTCTTCATTATGTATTTATGTCTTCATTTTTGCACGACTCTCTAAATTTGCAACTTTGAGCTTAAAATCACAGTGAAACGTCATAAATAAGTTTATTTTGCTCTTACGTTGTGAGTTAGACTTAAGTCATGACATAGGCTCAAGAATGGTCGGTGAATTCGGGTCTATGTATATGTCTAATGCTCTATATAACGAACTATTTGACTAGAATATAAACAATTCGACTGAATAATATAGTTTTACCCAAATTCCTTTTTACTTTTATCATGAATATTTATTAATGTATTACGAATACAAATTAACAAATACGTTAGAAGCGCAAAACCGACTGAGTCAATTGTTATGCATGTTTCTCATTTCACAATGTATGCAATTTATATTAAGAACGTTATCGTTTGCTGTATCCCCAATGTTTCTGTCCTGTATTCAACATGCCTATAACCTCACATTTATGTCCTGCATCCCCAATGTTCATGTCCTGTTTAACCATGCCCATAACCTCACGTTTATGTCCTTTATCCCCCATGTCCTTGTCCTGTATAACCATGTCCATAACCTCACGTTTATGTCCTGTATCCCCATGTCCATGTCCTGTATACCGATGCCCATAACCCCACGTTTATGTATTGTATCCATATGGCCATAACCCCGTGTTTAAGTCCTGAATCACCCATGTCCATGGTCTGTAAACCCATGCCCATAACCCCATGTTTATGTCCTGTATCCCCATGTCCATGCCATGTATACCCATGCCATAACCCCACGTTTATGTCCTGTATCCCCATGTCCATGTCCTGTATACCGATGCCCATAACCCCACGTTTATGTCCTGTATCCATATGCCCATAACCCCACGTTCACGTCCTAAATCACCCATGTCCATGGTCTTTAAACCCATGCCCATAACCCCATGTTTATGTCCTGTATCCCCATGTCCATGTCCTGTATAACCATGCCCATAACCCCACGTTTATGTCCTGTATCCCTCATGTCCATGCCTTGTATAACCATGCCCATAACCTCACGTTTGTGTCCTGTATCCCCCATGTCCATGCCTTGTATAACCATGTCCATAACCTCACGTCTATGTCCTGTATCCCCCATGTCCAAGCTCTGTATACCCATGCCCATAACCCCACGTTTATGTCCTGTATCCCCATGTCCATGCCCTGTATAACCATGCCCATAACCCCACGTTTGTGTCCGCTATCCCCCATGTCCATGCCTTGTATACCCATGTCCATGACCTCACGTTTATGTCCTGTATCCCCCATGTCCATGCTCTATAAACCCATGCCCATAACCCCATGTTAATGTCCTGTTTCCCCATGTCCATGCCCTGTATACCCATGCAATAACCCCACGTTTATGTCCTGTATCCCCATGTCCATGTCCTGTATACCGATGCCCATAACCCCACGTTTATGTCCTGTATCCATATGCCCATAACCCCACGTTCCCGTCCTAAATCACCCATGTCCATGGTCTTTAAACCCATGCCCATAACCCCATGTTTATGTCCTGTATCCCCATGTCCATGTCCTGTATAACCATGCCCATAACCCCACGTTTATGTCCTGTATCCCTCATGTCCATGCCTTGTATAACCATGTACATAACCTCACGTCTATGTCCTGTATCTCCCATGTCCAAGCTCTGTATACCCATGCCCATAACCCCACGTTTATGTCCTGTATCCCCATGTCCATGCCCTGTATAACAATGTCCATAACCCCACGTTTGTGTCCTCTATCCCCATGTCCATGCCTTGTATACCCATGTCCATAACCTCACGTTTATGTCCTGTATCCCCCATGTCCATGCTCTGTAAACCCATGCCCATAACCCCATGTTTATGTCCTGTTTCCCCATGCCCATGCCCTGTATACCCATGCCATAACCCCACGTTCATGTCCTGTATCCCCATGTCCATGTCCTGTATACCGATGCCTATAACCCCACGTTTATGTCCTGTATCCATATGCCCATAACCCCACGTTCGCGTCCTAAATCATCCATGTCCATGGTCTTTAAACCCATGCCCATAACCCCATGTTTATGTCCTGAATCCCCATGTCCATGTCCTGTATAACCATGCCCATAACCCCACGTTTATGTCCTGTATCCCTCATGTCCATGCCCTGTATAACCATGCCCATAACCTCACGTTTGTGTCCTGTATACCCCATGTCCATGCCTTGTATAACCATGTCCATAACCTCACGTCTATGTCCTGTATCCCCCATGTCCAAGCTCTGTATACCCATGCCCATAACCCCACGTTTATGTCCTGTATCCCCATGTCCATGCCCTGTATAACCATGCCCATAATCCCACGTTTGTGTCCTCTATCCCCCATGTCCATGCCTTGTATACCCATGTCCATAACTTCACGTTTATGTCCTGTATCCCCCATGTCCATGCTCTGTATACCCATGCCCATAACCTCACGTTTATGTCCTGTATCCCCAATATTCATGCCCTGTATACCCATGCCCATAACCTCCCGTTTATGTCCTGTATCCCCAATATTCATGTCCTGTATCCCCAATGTCCATACCTTGTATAACCATGTCCATAATCGCACGTTTATGTCCTGTATCCCCCATGTCCATACCTTGTATAACCATGTCCATAACCTCACGTCTATGTCCTGTATCCCCCATGTCCATGCTCTGTATACCTATGCCCATAACCTCACGTTCATGTCCTATATCCCCCATGTCCATGCCCTGTATACCCATGGCCATAACCTCATGTCTATGTCCTGTATCCCCCATGTCCATGCTCTGTATACCCATGGCCATAACCTCATGTCTATGTCCTGGATCCCCCATGTCAATGTCCTGTATACCCATGCCCATAACCCTACGTATGACCCTTCTTAGCAGTGTCACTGAAATCGCTTACTTTCAATATTGCTTAAATCTTATAGGATTTGTGTTTTTGCCTGACCAAAAATACAACACTTTCTATATAGAAATTCAAATTTATTACTTTATAAAAACAAAACAAAATAATACTTTATTTTTATAACCGTAGATGTTAAATGCTTAAATTTCTTACACATAAATTACACTACAAATTATGAATAAAAGATTTCAAATAGAGATTTAGGAACATTCATTCAAACAGGTACGGTGGCACAGAGATGACATGCACTACTCTTTTTTTATCTCGTTCCCACGACTTACTAAGTCGTTGGAACGAGATAATAAGTCTTGGGAACGAGTAAGTTAAGTCGTGGGAACGAGATACTAACTCGAGGGATACGTAAGTCGTGGAAACGAGATAGTTAGCCAATCAAAATGCTTGTTTTATTAATGCATGATTCGGTTCAAAGATGGCCTATGACAGAGAAAGCCTTATTAAGTTTTACTTTGAAACTGGGTTAACATATGCAGAAATTCGATTTGTTTTGAGAGAAAGGCATGATAAAAGGCTATCTGTCAGACAGTTGCATAGAGTTTTACGTGTACTGAAATTGCGACGAGGAATTTATGGAACTGTTGTGAACTTTATAACTAACGTTACATATACACTCACAGTGGCGGATCCAGGATTTTTGGTTAGGGGGGGGGGGGGGAGGGGGATTTGTGTGTGGATCATGTTTCGTCAGAGCTACCAATATTGATAAATGTCTTGCTAAAGTGATATTTTTTTATTGATAATACATGTTTTTCTTACGAACAAATAAAAAACAAATATACTGCTTTTTAAAAATTAAAAAATAAGTCTAAAAAATTCCCATGCAAAAACATTTCTGCTCCGACCATCGATTCTGTTCCGTAAGCCTATACTTTACCACTGCAGCATGGCGAACTAAAATGAATTTTATTGTTATTAAAGTTGGTATCCGACAGTTTGCCTGTATTAAATAATCACTGTATATCCTGATTTATAGATAAGCATGATGAGTATTGTTTTTAAAAAGAGATATCAACGTCAGAGCTTTGGATTATAAAAGTAAGTAGTCACGTGGATTTCTAAGTTAAAATAGCAAACTGTGCAGCGTGGCTCAGATAGGTAATATGTGTTTTCCATGAATAATGTGTTCTGCTTTACTGTTCGCATACATATAAGACATCAGGGAACAGCATTTTGAGGGATCTTTTCAGGAAACAATACATTATTTGTAGTTTTTAGAACAAAATGTTTGTTCAAACTGTCGGATACCACCTTTTACGCACTTATAGTCATTTACATTAATCGATATTGAAAGATCTAAATCTAAGTAAGTAGATGTACTTTTAAGTTCTAAACGAGTTTCAACTTAACCCAGACTGAAATCTTCCTTATATGATTTACTCAAATATAATCACATTTTGTAATATCTACAAATTATTATAGAAATAAATAATACAGGGGTGTAACTGTAGATCACGACTCTCGGATATGATAATGATATATTTTATCTACGTGTATGTAGTCCTACTAAGCCGAGTTTTCAGAACTTCAATAGTAATTGCCTACCAACCTTGACAATGCCTTCAAAGAAACAACTCATAACATCTTTTCTGCTAAACAAAGAACGCAATGTCTTTTGGAGTTTCGTACGTTTAGCAGGCGCTGCCATAATTGATTCCTAGTCTGAAAAAAAAGTTAAAAAATAACGTTAATTGCGGAATTACGCAAAGATGCATTAGAATGTTAAAGTACGGAAATACTTAGTGACAGACAGACTATATGACAGCTGTGACGATCTACAGTTGTTTTCTAAATAACATGTTAAATAAATAAAACCGTCAAAAATAATAAATAATAAATAATAAAATTAATTTGGGAACATCTAAACCATCGTTACAACTAATGAATATGGGGTGTTTGCCCATAGGCAGTTTTCTGCAACATCTATGCAAACTCTTGTGATTCTCTTGCTCGCAAGAAAATTGTTCGTGCTTTGTTTCAAAAATTATGTTTTTATTAGCAATAAAAGCATTGATGCGAAGCATCAAAGGGCGACGCAACAATTAAAATTAATATTTAGTAGAAATTTAGAGATGACTGATTTAAATTATGAAGTAAACATTAAAATCACTGGAATAATTTAATTCTAGTTTATAAGGCTACTTAAATGTACAATCCTAAAAAAGGGACAAACATGTCCATTAACAAGTATAACCTTCAGATGAACATAAATGTTAAGAAATTTAAAAAGTAAAAATACCTCGTTTGCGTGGAAGTAACAAACAAAGAATAAATACAAATAAATATAAAATTAACACCCCTAATCTATTACGACCTGTATGTTGAGAACGTGTAAATCGCGGGACTTCCGAAATTCGGAACACCTCTCCCATTTTCGCTCGCCTATTCTCTAGCGAGAACGACCGAGGACATCCGCTCGCATGTGCATTTTTTTCAGCATTCCATATATAGGCGGCGCGCTCCAGCGAGAGGTGTTGAAGCGCTGAAGGCTAGAAGGTTTTAAAAGACGGAATTACTTTGCAGCTTCTATATTAAATCTTTCTGTGTTGGAACTTACGTGGACTTATCATATTCTACAGTGATATAAATATTAAAGTGTTGGATTTGGAATTATATTAATTACATTCGTGTATTGTTCTACCTTTGGATTATTTCAACTGTGCTTTTCTACGAGGACACTCTACCGAAAACTTTTCAGGATTATTCGACGTTGGATTATTAATTGGACTATTAAAGGGACACCTCCTAAAGGGACAAACTGTAAGCTAACATTTATTTTGCATTCTCAAATTTTGTCTGATTTATTTGTTATTTTTTTGTTACGCCATAGATTTAATTGTGTATTAAAATAAAACATTATTGTACTAGTTTGTTGCTGGCTTGTTCTTTCTGTTACACCACTTACTTTTATCCTGTAATAGAGTTAATTGATACTGGCGCAATAATTAAAAAATGCAAAATATGACAAACTTTGAACAAGTTACTTGAAATCACTGCATAAATCAACTATGTGTTTATATAACTCTATAGTTTTTTCTTGCTTTTAAATATTGTAGAACTTTAGCATATCTTTATTCAATAAAGAAGGTTTTGCCAAATCTACTTCCAACGGGACACCATCATTGTTTGTGTATGTTTTATTGTCATTTCACAAAATATAAATTCCGTATGTTGTGCACGTGTCAACTTCCTTTGTACAAATGTATACAAAAAATATTACTTAAGTTTAACTTAAAATAATCGTTCCCGATTTCCCACTGTTAAGGCAGAGCCAGTAGTTTGAAAGCAACTGCCAGGGACAATGCATATCAGATTTAGTTTTGCGTAAGATTAACAAATTGTGTCCAGTCTAGGTCTCTAACATGATACTCTCCGACCCCAAATCAAACGCTTCAACCACTCGATCACTGACGTTGTCCGTTTGCTAAAGAGCATTCATTTGTTGTGTAAGCATGCATTTGATCCATTTTAATAAGATATAATAATATTTTATTGTTTATAAAAATATTTTCAAGTAAAGATACATAGCATTGCCGCGTCCTTTTGCAGGGTCGTTCGCACATTACCAGTGCAATAAAACTTCTTGCGACCAAGAATTGGAAGAAAACGAAGAAGAAAGACGAAAATCACTACCACCATCACCACTACCATTTACAAAAAACAGCAACAATCATGGCACAAACAACATAAGAGCTGGATGTTGCAGTTTTAAATAGTATCACTCTTAAAAAGTTAAGCCTAAATATTAAACATGGAGACAGCCATATAATCTTTCTCCATAAATAAATCTTTTTTGTCTCCCATGCACCGCAAAATTCGGCCAAATTGTATCGAATATCTTTACAAATAATGTCGCTCAAACAATCTTTTTATTCATCTCGAAAAGTTTTTCTTGAAGCCCAGATATTAAACAGGGAGACAACCAGACATTCTTTCTCCATTAATAAATCTCTATTTGTCTTTCATGTGACTTGCTGTGTGCCGGTGGTTCTAGCCAGACATTTGTCTGGGGTCTTCCTCCACCAAATAGCTGGACGTCACTATAATTATCGTAAATGGTCTCTCTGATTTATTTCAAAAATAAAACAAATAAAAAAAAAACTGCCCGCCACGGCCAAATTCGGCCAAATTTTATCGAGTATCTTTAAAAACGTCCCCCCCCCCCCATTCTTGATGCGAATATAGTGCTGCCTTCACACGTTATTTCTTTATTGTTGAACGCAAAGGAGAGCATTGTTTATCAATGATCAGGTTCTGCACTTTTGTTGCAGTGTATTTTGCAGTAATTATAACTTACGGCATGTATTTTAATTTGTACGTATACACATTGAAAGGGTTTATTTCCAAACAGGATGAGATGAACATGTGTCGTATAATTAATTTGCGTCTAACCCGTTCTGGGGTTTGTTTACCGTACAATTCTTGACAAAAAGTGATAAAAACATAAAGTAATTTAATTAGAAGACATTGTTGCGCTTTCTGAGAGTATCATAATTTAACCTTGATAAAATATTAATGCAAGTTATCAACAAATATCGATATGTTTGTTTATTTGTTTATTAGAAACCTACATGTAATGAGCATTTTTATCGGATAAAAACGAAATTTACAGTTTTACATAAATTCAAGATACACAGACACACACGATTCGCACAATATCAGTATTTAAACTGTTACGTTGCTAACGAGCCAATCCGTATATTATTTATGACTTTCATTTACTAGGACAAACTAGGTCATTGATCTAAAAACCGATAAAAAATTGATGAAAAACGCCGCGATGCTTTTGCTTTTTAGACAACAAAATCTTTTGAAATACAGCACCTTGTGATCAGATTTAATATAAAATTTCGGTATTCACTGCTGTTTATCAACGTTTTCTTGAAGACTGGTAATTCCTCGGACACCTCGGTCTCTCACCGCCTGAGTTCGAGTGTCGGTCGGGACCTAATGTGAGGTATTTTAGCTGACCCATGATGCACCAGTAGTTCTACCTAAACATTTGTATTGGGTCTTTTGACCTCCCCCCCCCCCCCAAATACGGCTGCGCGTCGCTATAATGTCCATACCTTTGTAGCTGTGGTGTGATACTAATTGTTATTTGCCGAAATAATTTACACCTGATTTAGTTTAGTGGTCCAGGAATAACACTGGAAAGATAATGGCCGACAGTCTTATGGCTGCTGCTTTTCAGCGCGCCCTTATGAGGTACTAGTACACGCCAATCAGTCATGACCTAACATTTTACTATCGCTTATTTATATTTAATGTTTTAGTTGATTAAATACTGTTTCATGGTAATAATTATTTACTTAGATATAATGAGGGGATTTAACGCTACTATCAGCTAGTATGTGGGCTATAAGCTCGCAACGAAAACGAACAGATGTGTACAGTCGAGAAACCTGTCCCACATTTGTCTTTGATTCTTAATTTAGAATAAATAAGAGTTAATTGCCCTTGTTAAGTGACTTTATTTTCTATAAAAATTTCACCATATGTGCTTGTTTAGGGCTATCATAGATGTGTTCATTGGCTCCTAACACGATTCAAATGTGTTCCTGATCCATTTTTACAATCCACGTAATTGCAGTTCTGAATGTTTCAATTAGCGTATTTATGTTAAAAAAAGGTCAGAGATTCAGAATGTGTACACAACTCTGCTATATTCGGTGTTTTACTATTTTTAAATTGTCCTTAAAATATTCATGATAGTATTGCTTTACGTTGTTACTGTTATCCGCTCGGCGCGAAATTTGAATTAGCCAATACGGGCGTTCGAAGTTTTACTTTAGATTTATGATACTGTTGTAAAATTTCTGTTATTAATTTGAATAAAGAAAGTTGTGATGTTACAAGCACCAGTTGAAATTATGAATGGATTATTCCCAATAAGATGTATTTGATATAGTTTATGTTTTCTAAATAACAAGAAATTCGAAGCTTTAGCAGGGAAATGTAGGGGCCTACTTCACATATGTGAACAATAATCACCAATTACATAGCGGTATGACTATTTACCGGATATGAATTCATATCCGCGGATATGAATCTGGGGTACGGATATGAATTTAAAAATCAATATTGACAAGCCATTCTTTAGATTTGTCTGTGTTTAGATGCCATTTAATGTATTTGGTGGGATATGAAATAATTTAGATAAGGTATTCTAATATTTAAATTAATATAGTCCAAAATACAGATCTTTATAAATATGTATATATCTGTATGTGATTTCATATCCGTGGGCACTAATTTTAGGGTACGGATATGAACACCGAAACTGCAAACTAGAGCATTGTTTGTTATATTTATGTAAAGTCTTATGTAATATCATCATGTTTTTAATTTATTTAACAACTTTAATGATAGTATGCTCATATTTACGTAATTATTGCACATAAACTTAGCCGCACAACAGTTCATATCCGTGATCATGTGCGGTACGGATATGAACGTTAAAATCATTATCTACAACTTAATTTGTAATATTCTTGTTTACTTTGATGCAATATTATTATTATTAATTGATAAAACTCCTGTTCATGAAAGTTTACACACCTTTACATAATTATTGTATATAATATAGCAGCACCACAGTTCATATCCATGGTCATGTGGGGTACGGATATGAACGTTAAAATCATTATCTACAATTAAATTTGTAATATTCTTACTTACTTTGAACCAATATTATTATTTCAATTAATGAAGCTTCATTCCATGAAAGTATACACGCCTTTACATAATTATTGTATACAAATATAGCCGCACCAGAGTTCATATCCGTTGTCATGTGTGGTACGGATATGAACGTTAAAATCATTATCTACAAATTAATTTGTAATATTCTTGTTTACTTTGATGCAATATTGTTGTTTTTAATTAATAAAACTCCCTTCTTTGAAAGTATACACGCCTTTACATAATTATTTCATGTAAATATAGCCGCTCCAGAGTTCATATCCGTGGTCAAGGAGGAGTACGGATATGAACGTTGTAAGGTTTTTGTTTACTTAGATGCAAAGCTATTATTTTTACATGAACTAGGATCCAGTTTTCACCAATAAAGTCAAGGCGATTAGTTGTTCGAAAGGGGAAAACCACAGCCAGTTTCAAGCTTGTAATCCAAGGAGAAAATAATTCTTCGTTAACGGACAACACAGTTAAACGCCTAGAAAGTGGTTTGACTCCCAAATTAAAGACAGTAAATGCATGCAGGCGGAAGAGGGGCTGCGAAGAATTGAAAAGTCAGACCTTCCTGGAAAGTTTAAAGGCTGGATATTTCAGAACGGATTTCTGCCCAGATTGATATGGCCATTAATGGTGAATGAAGTTATCATCAGCACGGTTGAAAAGGTAGAGCAGACAATTAGTAAACCCTTGAGAAGATGGCTGGGATTACCACAATCCTTCACAAGCTTGGGGTTTTACAGCAAATCCAACAAGCTCCAGGTGCCCTTTACCTTTCTGGTAGAGAAATTTAAAGCAGCTAAAGCCCGACTCTTCCTGACTAGATTCTTCAGTGAGAACAGGCAAGATCAAGCGGTTGAGCAGGCAGAGAACAATCTTTAGCATCATGACATTGTTGGAACAGCAAACAAGGGAAGAGAAGGACTGGACACTAGACAGCACCAAAGATGGGGAGAAGCTAACAAGATGGCGAGACGGTCCATGGTGCAGAAAGAGATAATGAGAGCAGAAAAGGAGTCAATGTCAGCTAAGTCTGTACAGTTTGGCTCGCAAGTTAACGGGACAAAATGGAATGCAATACCAGAGAGGACCCTTAAAAGCAGGAACTGTGGCCTTATGAGCCACTACAGTTAAGCTTTCTCCTTTGTTCATTACACAATCTTTTCTCAACCTCAGCCAACCTACACCTCGGAAAACTGTCAGATGTCCCATCGTGCCAGCTGTGTGATCGCACACTGCGTCACATACTGTCTGGTTGTCTACTTGTTTTGACTCAATGACGATACAGGTGGTGCCATGATAAAGTCCTTACGGAACTGGCACACATCCTTGCATTGGAGAGAAGGAAAAAGGGATTTAAAAAGTAAGAAAGACACAGACCTTATTAACTTTGTGAGAGAAGGGACTAAGAAACAGTCGAACACAACGCCCACCAGGATCCTTCAAGAATCAGATAGTTGGGATTTCCTGGTAGACCTTAAGAAGAGGCCCAAGCTTCTGGAGGAAGTGACCAACACAAATCTCCGACCCGACATTGCGCTGTAGGCAAGAAATCACAAACAAGTGATACTGGTTGAGCTCATGGTGCCCTGGGAAGAAAGAACAGAGGAAGCACGTGAGATGAAGATGATCAAGTACCAGGAATTGGCAAACCAGGCAAACAGCTGCAGAGACAATGGTTGGAAAACGTGGGCTTTCTCGGTGGAGGTCGGCTGTCGTGGATTTCCATCATTGGCATCAACATGGCAAATGCTAGGAGCACTGGGCATTTAGTGACAAGCCCGAATGCAGTCCGTGCTCTTGGTAAAGCTGCTGAAAGGGTGTCCAGTTGGCTCTGGATACAGCATGGCAAACCTGGCTGGCCAGGTGGAAACTGATCACTTCACCTATTCCTACCATTCCGAGGGTGTTCTGAGTAAGGGGGCGAACACCTTATGATGATGGCACTCTGCGGAAGCAGTTTACCGGAATTGCATTGCTCAACTCGGTTTTGGATATTTATTACAGAAATTTCACATACTTTGGTGTGTGTACATATTCGCACCGCTGATTTTGTGTACCTATATTTGCATATTTCTAAACAGGGAAAAATTGGGTAAAGACGGTTATATAGCTTTTATTATACAACCTTTTTGTTCATGAATGAATTATTAATGAGTTATTCTTAATAAAAATAGCACAAGTATAAGTAACAATACTGTAGACAGTCTTTTTAACCTTCATTATCCGTATTCAATGGGTCTGTAATTTTCCATGTACCTAAACTGATACATACCGATTATTATATTGTAAGGAAGAGTCGTTCAAACATTTAAACAATGGTCTGAAGAATTAAATGTAGCAAGGCAAACAGAAACAATGCTGTTTATAACGATTTTCAGTGTTTAGCGTCCATGCCATATGTACAATGGTATGAATTTCGGTTTGGCTAAACACGAAACGGATATGACTTACCTGATAGCTTTTTTCATTAAATCTCAGTTGTATGTTATATAATAATGCCCAAGTAAAATTATTGTATTGAAAGAGAATGCAATAAATGTCCAACAAACACATAAATATATCATAAATGGGTGTATGTCTACGGATATGAACTCTGGCGCGACTACGGTTTTTTTAATAACAACAATTATGTAAAAACTCATAGAATTTCATCAAAGTGTTAAAGTGACTTCATTAAAAATAATTATATAACAACAATATTTACAGAAAAACAACAACAACATTTAGAGTTGAAGGTAGTAAGTTTAATTTTCATATCCGTACCCCGTATTTCCACGGATATGAAAGTATGTGCTGCTGTCGGTATATTTATTAGTAGGAAGTGTGTAAAAGTACCTCTATCAAAGGATGTAAATATCAAAACTAGTTATATTTCTTTACAATTAACAGAATTATAAAAAAGTGCTGTAGATTTCAATGTTATTGTTCATATCCGTACCCTCTTTGTACATTGATTACCATAAAAAATGTTCGTTTAATCAACCTCGACAAAAAGTTACATTATTTCAGTTATAGATTTTTTTTTTTAGAATTTACATAAATGTCAAATACATGGGTGTATATAATAATGTTTTTACATTCATATCCGTAACCTGTGTGTCTACGGATATGAACTCAGGCACGGTTATAGGTTTATGTATTGCCAACAATTCTGTAAAGATCCGTAGAATTTCATAAAATTTGTAAAATTAATTTAAAAAATATTATTACTATAAAAAATACAAAAATACACCAATTAAAGGTAAAGATATTGCTTTTAACGTTCATATCCGTACCCCGTATGTCCACGGATATGAACTTAGGCGCGGTTATGGGTTTATGTATTGCCAACAATCTGTAAAGATCCGTATAATTTCATAAAATTGGTTCAATTAATTAAAAAATAATAATATTACCATAAAAATGCAAAAATACATCAGTTATAGGTAAAGATATTGCTTTTAACGTTCATATCCGTACCCCGTATGTCCACGGATATGAACTCAGGCGCGGTTATGTGTTTATGTATTGCTAACAATTGTGTAAAGATCAGTAGAACTTCAATAAATTGGTTAAATTAATTAAAAAAAAAAGATATTATTTCCATAAAAAATACACCAATTATCGTTGAAAATGTTGCTTTTTACATTCACATCCGTACCCTTATGTCCACGGATATGAACTTCGAAATATTTATTAACAGCAAATGTGTGCAAAAGTTATACTTCTTTAAAAGGAGATAAAGTAATTAAAATAATTACATTGCGTCAAAATTAACAGAAATAAACAAACAATGCTGCAGATGGCAATTCAATGTTCCTATGAATTCCCATATATCGGTTTTTATTATATCAATCACAATTACAATTAATACGAGAATACCTAATGTTAATTAATTTTATTAATAGAAAATACATTAATGTTACTAAAAAGACATTAATATAACATAAATGGGTGTAAATAATGTTTTCTACATTCATATCCGTACCCAGGATTCATATCCGCGGATATGAATTCATATCCGGTAAATAGTCATACCCATTACATAGTGTATTGTTCACATGTATATGTGAAGTAGCTACGCTTGATGGTCCCATTTCGCTGCTTAAGTTTTTAATTTCTTGTATTTATCCATTTCAGCGTGTTCTTTTGTTCTAGATTGTTTATACCTTTTATGTAAAGTTTGATGTACTTGCAAGAATTGGAGCAATCAGACCCTTGAAACCGCCAGTCTGTGCAGTGAACAAATATTGAAAATAAGAAAGACAGAAGGCATGGTACCGCTCGTGATGTTAGATCTGAAGATATTTTTTAAAAAATTTACTTTTGGAATAACTTTTTAGAGATACAGTTACAATGCCTACAGTGTAAGAGTGCGATAGATTATGTGTAAAGAAACCATATTCGCACCTTTGCGGGCTTTACGCGACCTTTTGGTGGGTACATGTAGTTAACCGGAAGTGTTTCAAGTTTAAAAATGGCGTCTTGTTTAACAGAATTTAAAAATATCCATTAATTTTCTATGTTTTTGCCATACTAGCAATAAGTTATAAGTTGTTTCACACTCAAATACAGAAGTTGAAACAGATTGCAACTGTTTTATATGTATAAATTTAATTCTAATCCAAACAAGCTGTCGTGGTGAAGTGGATTTGGGAAAGATTTATCATATTTCTAACATCATTAGACATTACATCTAGTTCTGGTAAGTTTTTTATTTTTTGTATTTATATTTACTTTCATTTGGGTTGTTTTGTATTTATATTCGTATGCTTTATCCTAGGTATTCCAAATATTATGTTCCATAGATGGTAGAGCTGTGAACAAGCACTGGCCTTTTAAATGTGGTATCTGACAAGTGACAGTTTGCCTAAAATATTTTAATATTAAAAATGTAACAGGAGCGGAAAAAGTAAGCCTCAAGTGGGATTCGAACCTCAGACTTCCCCAATACTAGAGGGTTGCTCTAACAAATTGAGTTATAGAGGCTCTGTGAAAGAACTACTTGGGAAACTGCTACAACAATATTTTACTCAGTATTGGGTAATTTGTGCTAAATAGCAGCATAATCTTATATTTGTGTTTAGGTAAAGTCAGTTTATAACATTACCTCAATTGTTAGACAGTACGTGTCTATAAATAATGGGGATGCATGATGGGGATTTTAGCTAAAAAATAGATATCGACATGAGAGCTGATTACCCAGATGATCATGAAATGTGATTTTAAAACTAAATATAGCGATATGAATGGCAGGGGAGGTAACTCTTCCTGTTGCCCTTGTCACGGCGCATTTTTTTGGTTCCAAAATAGTGTGTTTGGATTACGCTGTTTTACGCTATGAAAATGGTCTGCTTTAGCAAAAAAAACTTACTAAACCAGTTTAAGGAATGTTCCGAGAAAGTGACCAAAAATTTTGAGGGAGAACAGATCATTGCCACTTAATTAAAATTATAAGTAATTTTTTCTAAAAATAAATAAAAACAAATTAAATGGCGTTTTTATAAAAAAAACGGTCATATTCCTATGCTCAGTACCCTTTTCAACTATTATCAGTTGTATTTGCAACTAATTTCGATACCACCATTCCATATGCTAATTAATTTCAACTACACTGTAGACTCTTATATTTGTTTTCGTCTGCCGGTGTAGCCATTACTTTTGACTTGGCGATTTTGCAAAGATATTGATTTTATTTGCGTATTTAGAACACATTGCATATTTAGAAGGATTGCTAGTAGAAACAATGGTTGTGAGTGACCTCTTTACTGATTGATACAGCACATATATGAGTATTGAAGATGCAAACAAATGATATTATGCAAAAACATATGATTATTTTACCGGTGTCTAGGTATCTTTTTCTCGTGAAATTTATCCCGAAATAAAAACACAAACTACTCTTGCTGATTATTAACATCTGTTGTGTCAATCAATAAACTGTTACATGGAATATGTAAAATTTTGATTTCGGTAAATGTTTTCACAACAGCTCTTTGTCAATGACCTGTTTGATTAATTTTAAACTTACAAAGCATCATCTCGACAACCCCCTCTCACCTATTTCCCTCCTTCCAGCTTATTTAGTTTTTTTTATTCAGATTTATGACAGTGAAAATGATGAAAATGTGTACACATATAAACTTTTGGAAGAATATGTGAATGGAGATTTAGAAATAATAGATATTGCATATTTTATTTGGTATCAGGTTTTAAGTTAGTAAAATAATGCTTTTATTTGTTAATAAATATATTTGAATAATTAATGTGACATCTTAAATTACTAAACTGCTTTTAACAAATATCAGTGGATTGATGTCCAGATGTATTTAAAGGCCATTAGAAGGAAGAGGCAAGTCAGCAAGACAAATAAGACATTTCCTTGCATCACAAGTTTGCAAACCAGTAAAAGTTTGACTTGTCAGTGTAGAGGAAATTAACAAAAATGTACTTCTTAAACAGTTTGCATCTTTGACTTTAGTAAGAATTGAATCAGATTGGATCATTGGCTTATGTTAACCAATAAAACATGACCTGTATTAAAATACTTGTTGAAATAATGATTAGTATCAAGAAATTACTAATAACCAATGAACTTGTGCTGAGGAGTGTTTGAGAATATTGACATGGTTTGTATTTTGACTATAGTAAAACAAACTCTTAAGTGGTTGGATCAGTTCAGATCAGTTTGGATGGTGGACTTAAGTAAACCATTGGACATTGAAAGATTTGTGTTGAATTAATCTTTTCCTTGAAGCAGATGACAACTATGGACAGTTTGTATCTTTGACATAACTAGTTAAAAGAAGAAGTGTTAAACTGTCAGTGAAGTAATAAACTTGTGTAATTGAATCTTGATAGTTTGAATCTTCAGATTAAGTATACCTGTAAACAGTGAACTTTGTGTAGAGTATTAAAATCATTGTTGAAAATATACTTTCCCCTTGTGTAAGTTTAGAAGAGTTAAGCAGTTTATATGTTTAATAAAACTTCACTTAAGTAGCAAATACTTTGCAGACCAGAGACTTGTTTCATGTTGCTATATATTATACATTACTATATATATTACAGAATAAAATTGGATCAAAAGGAATAAAATGGTTCATAATTTGTGTTATCACAAACATGCTACAAAAAATAGCAAATTACATAAATTTTTGAGAAAGAAATGTTTCTGATTGTCTTGGTAATCATATTTTTGCTTATTTTGTGAATGATAAGGATATTTGTTTCACATATTTTCCTTAAAAAATCATATTGTTTTCACACAAAAAATGTGTTATTTCAACTGAAATTATGAATATGCATAGCTTTCAACACAAAACAGCCCTTCCTCATAAAACTGTATCAATTTAAATGTTGGGAACCAAATTTTCTTACTTTAAAAAAAAAACGTTGACAATGGCTTGCTTATATGATGGTACAGAAGTGACCATAACTTTGCCATTTATTGATGGAATTTGATGATTTTTTTATTGAGTTTTTTACATCCATAGCTTCAAATAAATGCTATAAGATTGTTAAAATTATTTTATTTTCAAAGAGTCGTTCCTATACCTACTAAATAGTCATGTTGGTTTAATGTTTTAAAAGAAACTAACTGTGCATCTTGTCTCGTATATGAAATACCTTTTTTTGTACTAACAAGTGGGGTGTTATGCTTAACTTTTCACTCAGAGTTAGGGCACCAATAAACAGCATTTCTTGGAACATATCGGGTAATAATAATTTATTTGGATGCATGAGAGAGACAAAAATGGTCTAAACTGTCAGATACCACCTTTAAGAAAAGGATCTGGGATTTCTAGTCCTTACAGTTGGCATTTATACTGTTAGACTGTCTTTCTTTCTACCTGTATTGTCATGTTACCAAAAGTTGATGTTCTTTTTGTTAGACTGTCCTTCTTTCTACCTGTATTGTCACATTACCAAAAGTTGATGTTCTTTTTGTTAGACTGTCTTTCTTTCTACCTGTATTGTCTTGTTACCAAAAGTTAATGTTCTTTTTGTTAGACTGTCTTTCTTTCTACTGTATTTTCACATTACCAGAAGTTGATGTTCTTTTACTAGACTTTCTTTCTACCTGTATTGTCATGTTACCAAAAGTTGATGTTCTTTTGGTTAGACTGCCTTTCTTTCTACCTGTATTGTCATGTTACCAAAAGTTGATGTTCTTTTTGTTAGACTGTCTTTCTTTCTATCTGTATTGTCATGTTATTAAAAGTTGATGTTCTTTTTGTTAGACTGTCTTTCTTTCTACCTGTATTGTCATGTTATTAAAAGTTGATGTTCTTTTTGTTAGACTGTCTTTCTTTCTAACTTTATTGTCTTGTTACCAAAAGTTGATGTTCTTTTTGTTAGACTGTCTTTCTTTCTACCTGTATTGTCATGTTATTAAAAGTTGATGTTCTTTTTGTTAGACTGTCTTTCTTTCTACCTGTATTATCATGTTATTAAAAGTTGATGTTCTTTTTGTTAGACTGTCTTTCTTTCTACCTTTATTGTCTTGTTACCAAAAGTTGATGTTCTTTTTTGTTAGACTGCCTTTCTTTCTACCTGTATTGTCATGTTACCAAAAGTTGATGTTCTTTTTGTTAGACTGTCTTTCTTTCTATCTGTATTGTCATGTTATTAAAAGTTGATGTTCTTTTTGTTAGACTGTCATTCTTTCTACCTGTATTGTCATGTTACCAAAAGTTGATGTTCTTTTTGTTAGACTGTCTTTCTTTCTACCTGTATTGTCATGTTACCAAAAGTTGATGTTCTTTTTTGTTAGACTGTCTTTCTTTCTACCTTTATTGTCTTGTTACCAAAAGTTAATGTTCTTTTTGTTAGACTGTCTTTCTTTCTACTGTATTTTCACATTACCAAAAGTTGATGTTCTTTTTACTAGACTTTCTTTCTACCTGTATTGTCATGTTACCAAAAGTTGATGTTCTTTTGGTTAGACTGCCTTTCTTTCTACCTGTATTGTCATGTTACCAAAAGTTGATGTTCTTTTCGTTAGACTGTCTTTCTTTCTATCTGTATTGTCATGTTATTAAAAGTTGATGTTCTTTTTGTTAGACTGTCTTTCTTTCTACCTGTATTGTCATGTTATTAAAAGTTGATGTTCTTTTTGTTAGACTGTCTTTCTTTCTAACTTTATTGTCTTGTTACCAAAAGTTGATGTTCTTTTTGTTAGACTGTCTTTCTTTCTACCTGTATTGTCATGTTATTAAAAGTTGATGTTCTTTTTGTTAGACTGTCTTTCTTTCTACCTGTATTGTTATGTTATTAAAAGTTGATGTTCTTTTTGTTAGACTGTCTTTCTTTCTACCTTTATTGTCTTGTTACCAAAAGTTGATGTTCTTTTTTGTTAGACTGCCTTTCTTTCTACCTGTATTGTCATGTTACCAAAAGTTGATGTTCTTTTTGTTAGACTGTCTTTCTTTCTATCTGTATTGTCATGTTATTAAAAGTTGATGTTCTTTTTGTTAGACTGTCATTCTTTCTACCTGTATTGTCATGTTACCAAAAGTTGATGTTCTTTTTGTTAGACTGTCTTTCTTTCTACCTGTATTGTCATGTTATTAAAAGTTGATGTTCTTTTTGTTAGACTGTCTTTCTTTCTACCTTTATTGTCTTGTTACCAAAAGTTGATGTTCTTTTTTGTTAGACTGCCTTTCTTTCTACCTGTATTGTCATGTTACCAAAAGTTGATGTTCTTTTTGTTAGACTGTCTTTCTTTCTATCTGTATTGTCATGTTATTAAAAGTTGATGTTCTTTTTGTTAGACTGTCATTCTTTCTACCTGTATTGTCATGTTACCAAAAGTTGATGTTCTTTTTGTTAGACTGTCTTTCTTTCTACCTGTATTGTCATGTTACCAAAAGTTGATGTTCTTTTTGTTAGACTGTCTTTCTTTCTACCTTTATTGTCTTGTTACCAAAAGTTGATGTTCTTTTTGTTAGACTGTCTTTCTTTCTACCTGTATTGTCATGTTACCAAAAGTTGATGTTCTTTTTGTTAGACTGTCTTTCTTTCTACCTTTATTGTCTTGTTACCAAAAGTTGATGTCCTTTTTGTTAGACTGTCTCTCTTTCTACCTGTATTGTCATGTTACCAAAAGTTGATGTTCTTTTTGTTCGACTGCCTTTCTTTGTACCTGTATTGTCACATTACCAAATGTTGATTTTCCATAAAATTCGATACTGCTGCGTTTATAGAATTAAAGTTAATGACTAATGGGATATTTTGCCAGTTTTTAAGATATTTTCTGATTTTCTGAAGGTGGCATCTAAATGTGTGCTTATATTTAATACATGTAGCAGCATGTTACCACTGTTCCAGGAAATTGTGCATAGTGGCTGCAAAATATAATACTTTAGTTTAAGTAAAGACTTTTCTATAACATTAACTAAATTGTTAGACATTTAATGCGATATATCTAATTTTTTCAATATCAATTAAAGCGTGATGGGGATTTGAGCTAAAAATAAATATCTATGTAAGAGCCTGTTACCCAGATGATCATGTAATGTGATCTCAAAAGTAAGTGGTGACATGGTTTTCTTTGTTTAAAAATAGATAACTGTGCAGTATGGCTCGAATAGGAAGTACACTTTGTACTGACAAGTTTGGTATTATGCATTACTTTTCACACTTCGTTGGATCTTTTCCGGTAACAATATGTTATTTCAGGCCCACAGGGGCCTTCCCACACCAAAACCGCAAGCTTAAAAAAGCTTGCGGCAAGTTTGCGGTAAGATTGCAACCAAGCGTGTTGCAATCTTATTTAAGCTTGCGGTAAGATTGCGATAAGAAAGCTGCAATCTTAAAATTAAGCTTGCAAGGTTGCGATAGGAACCATTACGATCTTGATTGCTCGCTTGACTGCTCGCTTGCAAGCTTGCACAATCATGCCAAGCGAGCGATTTGGCTCGCTTAGAAGCTCGCTTGCACGCTTGGCAAGCTTGCAAGGTTGCGATAGGAACCATTACGATCTTAATTGCTCGCTTGCAAGCTTGCACAATCATGCCAAGCGAGCGGTTTGGCTCGCTTAGAAGCTCGCTTGCACGCTTGGCAAGCTTGCAAGGTTGCGATAGGAACCTTTACGAGCTTGAGCGGTTTGACTCGCTTGCTCACTTATCCCATGCGTGCAGTTTGGCACGCTTGCAAGCTTGCGCTATCATCCCAAGCTTGCAGGATTGTTCACTTAATAGCACGCTTGCTTGATCATCCCAAGCTTGTGGGTTGTTTTTTTCTTTGCTTGATCAAATCCGTTGAATGGCTAAGGTTGTGGCTAGATTGACATAAATAAAATCACTAGATAACATTTGTGGTTTTCACTTAAAAATCCGATGCAACAAAAAATTTACAGGGAAAATAACACAACAGAAAGATACTAAATATATTCCACTTTAATTAAAGACAATGGAAAAAAACACAAAGAAGAAGTGGTCATTTATTAAAGGAAACAACTAAAAGATGCTTATCTATTAATTTATATTTTTAACCCATAGCTCGCTAAGCACTTATTATTAATATGAGAAAGCATGACAAGCCATTTTCGGGGGTCTAGCAAATAGGATTTTAAATGATTAAATCAAACTGAAGTATCAATTTATTTATCATTAAGAATAAAATACATACAATGCACTCAAGAAATAGTACCACAGGTATTGTGTACAAAAACAGTTCATAGTCAGTTCTTGTTGATTTCTCAGATGACAACTCTAGTTCAGCTTGAGGGAATCTTGCATCCTTCCTCTTACCTGCACAGCAAAAGTATTTTTTCTCCAATTACGTCTGAAAAAGAAAAAAATCCAACATTCTGCATTATTCAAATTGTTTTTTTCATTACCTGATTTTTTACTTAGCAATGAAAGATTTATTTAGTATGTAAGGGTCTTGTGTTATTTGTACCACACAGGCACCTAATGATTTTTCAGTCAAATTTTGATGCAGAGTAAGTGTTCAAAGATTGAAAGAAATAGATTGGAAATTATAAAAAAAACCAAGGAAACAAATAAAAAACCTAATTAGATGCTGACGCAAACTTATTCAGCTTTGGTCATGATGCAAACTTGCCTATTCTTTAACACAGCAATTTGAAAACAGCAACAAATAACAGGAGCTATAGGCAAAAGCACCCCCATATTTTATATCTTTAAAGCCTGAGCTGAGAAATGCTGAACTAACTAAAAGTAAAGCTTAACGAAATACTATCTTGGTTATTTTATAAGCATTAATATGCACAAAGGGGTAAAAGTAAAACACCAGACCTGGTAGTGCAATCCGTAGAGTGCCGGCTCCTGGTACTAGAGGCATTGGGTTCAGTCTGGGCTGCAACATACCAAAGTCATGTTAAATGGTATTGTTATTGCTCCCTTGCTAATACTCAAGCAAATATACAGCTAGTTCTATGACTAGTCAGTCAGGTGTCAGGATAATGTGACTGGGTGTATCATGCCAGGTGTTCATGGCATGCTAAAATCAGTAAAAACAGCTTTATATTGGCTTCAATTGAACACTGTCTTCAAATAAATTGTTGGTGGTTTGATTGTTTATTACCGTAGGTTTATTGAGCCACCAACAGTAGTACTGGTATTTCAGTTATCTGGAGATGGTGTTCACTTGAAGCAGATATAGTGCTGCCTTCACTGTGTATAGCATGCCATGAACAAATAACATGATACCACATCCAGTCATATTATCCTGACACCAGGCCAACCATAAACACACAGATAAATAAAAAGCCAGTTTAAGTAAATTCAAAATGTATGGTTATTACAGCAAGATTATTTTTTTCTTAATGTAAGTGAATACAGAGAACAAAGGAAATTGAAATTTAGAATATACCAACTAATTTTAATATTATAATATTGCAATCAAAACAGGGGCGCCCATGGCTGAGCGGTTAGAATCGCTGACTTGAAGCTCCTCAGCCCCTCACTGCGTGGGTTCGAGTCCTAGTCAGGGTGAGAACTTCCATGTAGGGAGGTTTTCCTCCACCAATAATTAGCTGGACGTCGCCAATATGGCCATAAATGTGTCCGTGCGATGTAACGAAAAATCAAACAAAATCAAAACAACATATGATTTCCCAAAAATGACATCTTCATGTACCAACAGCTGTGCCATGCAATTATAATATAAAACATGGTAGTGCTAAAAGGTAGCAAATGCATTAATACAAGAACAAGTACAAATGGTCAAAATGTTACATAGTTATCTCAGTACCTTTTGTCTGTCATCCATGCGTTGCTCTTCACTGACCTCCTTATTGACATCCGTCTGCATCTCCGATTCTTTTTTTGTTCACTTGCATCTGGCTGTTTCAAATTATTACAGAAAATAAAATACTTTACATGAGTGGCAATGCCATACTAGCAAACACAGTTATGTATGTGTTCAATCATCATGTACAAGTTATCTTGGATATCTCTATTACCGGTGACCTAAATTTATTTTTTTAACACAACAATGTAATCAACAACAAAAAAATATTGTGTAGCCACTTGAAACCGTTTTATGTGCCTTTATTCCTATAGTATGGAATGTATCCATGTGTAAACTCACAAATATCCGGTAACTGGATATTACCGTTAATAGGGTCACTCTAAAATAAACAATATTACAAAAATGTTGGTTGGGTACCAGAAAGGCCAAAAACCAGAAAGGCCGTAGACCAAAAAGGCTGTTGACCAAAAAGGCCTTACCAAAAAGGCCGCAAACCTAAAAGGCCGCAAGTTTCATACAGTATAGGATTATGTATATGCGTTTGATGCTAGATAGTTTAATGATAAAATAACAAAGCCAGACAAATTGTTGAATTCATTTTATTTTTAAGCTAAGTTTTTTTTTTTTTTTTAATCAAGTACTGTATAATATATAATTAGGTTAAAAAAAATATGAAACTAAACATTGGAGACAAATTCATTTTATTAATTCTATAATAAAAAATAGCTTTCTGATGAACATTTTAATAAAAAAGAATAAATCTTCAAAACAAAAAACACAGCATTTATACATATTTACAAACAACACAAAACAATATACACGACAATATACATAAAAAACAACAACAAAAGACATAAATTACAAAAAATACACCAGACATTACAAAATAAAAGCACTATATATATAACACAAGCAGTCTGCGAAGTATCAAACGGATACACTGATAGCTTAGGTACGAGTCATATAACATTTATTGTATTAAGATTTATAACATATTAGATTCACCATCTCCTTTTAAGGCTTGCGGCCTTTTAGGTTTGCGGCCTTTTTGGTGCGGCCTTTTTGGTCAGGCCTTTCTGGTTTGCGGCCTTTTTGGACCAGTACCAAAATGTCTTACGTTTGAACTTGTCAGAACCGTATCAACTCTAACTGAAGCATAAATTAAATATACTGTAGAAAACAAATGTTTATGGAAAAGTCAACGGTTTCAGAAAACGTTTGTGATAAGAAAAAACTAAGGTAAAATGTAGGAACTGAAAAAAATGGCGAAAATATTTGACACGTTAAATTTGCATTCTAAACCGTTAATGTACTAAACTTACTACGTTCAGAAAACCTGATTTAAAATGTGGTGCTTCTTATACTTGTTTAAGTAGATCAATGTCTCACCTCTGCTTAGTAGTCCAGTGAAGGAAAGTCAATTTTTTCATCCTTTTCATCACATTTTTGCATTTCGTTGAAAATTGGCGCGGCCGGAAGTGTAGACTGCGCATGTGCTATTGTAAATCGGGACCCCTCGGCGATTTCTTCAGTTATTTTCCGAAAGTTACGATTGACTTTTACTAAAACCCCGTAAAAGCGACTTTTAAACTTTTATTATTAAATGGTGTTTATTCACATTCCCAATAAAGTTAGAGTGGTTTTAACATGATACTCTACTGTCTGTTCTGTTATTTTGTTGTCATATTAGATATTAGACTGTAGATCTACTTGACCAGGTTTTCGAAAGACAACAACAAAAAGTTATTAAAAAACTGACATCTTTGGAATGAGATCAAAAAAATAAATATTGTACTGAACTATTATTACCAAATCTTTTGTAGCTGTCTTTAATGATAACATAGCTTAAAATTGCTTTTGTGATCAGTCAGATCAAGGTCACTGTAACTCATAACAGCAGTTTGCTTTCCATGTCTACTCAGGATTTAGATAGATATCAAATTTGGAAGTTAACTTGTTTATGGGATGCCCAAGTATGGGATTGTTTTTCTTGTCAATTAGTTTGAGGGACTGAGTCACTGTTACTAAATACATTTTATTTTGTTTATGTTCATTATCTTATTTTTTTTTTGAGGATTAATCAGATTAAGTAGTTAACTAACTATCTCATGGAAAGAATATGTTTGGAATTGCTTTAGGGATCAATTTTTGTCAAGTTATTAAATATATTTTTGGATTTTCTATAAATAACTCAAGACGGGAGTAAGGTATTACCAAATTACTTTCTAGGGAGAGTAAATCTGGGTCTGTTTTGTATAGGGTTGTGTGATTTCTGTTTAATAATAAATAATGACAAAATAAAATCTTAAAAAAATTGGCAGTTAGTATTTAGAGCTTTTTTATGTCACATTCTGGTAAGCTTTTCTCAACCAACTGTCAATCTAGCTGCATTAACAATTTGCTCGTAAACACTTTAAAGGCTTCCGTTTTGATCCAATCTTAAGCAACACTGGTGGTCAGAATGTCATTAAATGTTTGTCTGTATGAAATCTTGGATGAGTTAATAAATAGGTCACATGGTCAAAAAGTAGGTGACTTGGTCAGATCTATAAAAACCTTGAGAACACATTAAAAGACTCTTTTGGGGCCTAATCTTCACAGAACTTGACCAGAATCTTTGTTTGCAATAAATCTGGATGTGTAACTGTAGGCAAAGATTTGCTTCAACATAACTTGTAATCACTAGAATGCAAGGCACAGTTGTGAACATTTTGTCTTGTGATTAAATTTTAAAGCCAGTGTCCTCAGGTGAGCGATATAGGGCCATCATAGCTTTCTTGCTGTATATCTGCAAGTGGAACTGGTCATGCTGGTCAAGTTCATTTTCAAATGTTATTTCTTTAAAGAAATACAAAATAAATTTCTTAATGTCTTGGAATGATTTTATGCTTGCAAGACCACAACCTATCCACAATCCTAATAATAATTAGGTTTAAGCTTGCAAGATCGCAAGCTTCTTGCAATCTTCAGTGGGATATAAGATTGCAAGCTTGCATGACCGCAAGCATCTCGCAATCTTAATGGTATTTAAGATTGCGAGAAGTGTGCGAACAAAACCTAACCGCAACCTTAATTTCTATGCAAGCGAGTGTGCTCGCATCCGCGACCATAATATTTAAGAATTGCAATTTTATTAAGATTGCGGCAAGCTTGCGCAAACTTGTCGCAAACTTGTGACGAGCTTGTCATAAGCAAGCGTTTTGGTGTGGGTTAGCCCCACTAGCTGGCCCAAACATAGAATTTTTGTTTATATACTGAGATTGCCAGAATTATGGGGTTTCTGTGTGAGACAGAAATATGTACACGTAGTGCCGATTTAAAACTGAAATATAAGGCATATATATCATGCATAACTTTTCGTTATATATGCCCTGCATTTCCAAGCTTTTTGAATTTTGTAGCAAGTCAAAAGTTAAGTAAAAATACTTTCTACCTGTATGGGTCCATGATTTTAATTATGGTTATGAGCTTCCTTGCTTACGCTCAAGCAAATATAAGGGTAGTACCACGACTGGTTGGCCCGGTGTCAGGATAAAGTGATTGGGTGTGGTATCATGGCAGATGTTCATGGCATGCTGTACACAGTGAAGGCAGCTCTATATCTGCTTCCAGTGGACACCGTCTCCAAATAACTGAAATAATGTTGGTGGGACGATAAACCCAATAAACATATAGAAAATACCATGTTAGTGTTGATATAGATAAATGTTATCATGCGAGGCTAAGAAATTTAGAAAATCACGAGGCTTGCCGAGTGCTTTCTGATTTTTGGGCCGAGCATGATAACATTTATCTATATCAACACTAACCTGGTATCTTTTTTATCCCACCATCAACAGCTTTTCAATGGGAAACATTTAAATTTACCACTAGATCTACTGCTCCTTCCTTACATGACCTGATATTCCAATGCAATACACGAAATTCATGCGTGAGCAATAGAGTAATTCGGCTATAAGAAATAGTTCTATTTTACAATAAAAAAGTAAGACAATAAACATGTTATTTCTTTTATTTTATTTGCGCTATACATAAGGTTGTAATTTTATTGATTACGATAACTAAAAATAATGGTTAGAATAAAAGAACAACAAAAATCACACCCTCGTGTAAAGTTATTCATGTAGTGTGTAATGTCAAGGCCATGTAAAATTAAAGTTGATCCACACTTGGCATTAAGAAATGCAAATTACATTCGAGGTTTGAGTGTGTTTGTGGATATAACAAACAGTACTCATGGATTTTAATTGTTGATGACATTAAAATATGAACATTGAATAAAGTGCTTTAAAATTTCGAAGATAGTTGTGTTTTTGACAGAGTGACTTGCGAAATTTGGAGAAATGTTGGGATTGAAGGTGGTGGGTTGGTGTTCATGTTTACGTCTAAAAACTGTGATTTTTTAGCACATTTGCCTAGATCTGTGCAGTCAGCTGTATTTGGTTCGACTAAAGATCGAGCTCTATCTAAACCATTTGAATGTTCAACATGTAACAACATTTTATCATCAGGGTCTGTCCTAAGATTAGGCAGCTGATTGCTGCTTTCTGAGAGAGTCACCACAGATTCAAGATCTTAAAGCCAGATGTCCTCGTAGCTCATTTCTGCAACACTGCTTAGGTTTTTACATGATTCTTCATCACATTCTTTCAATTCACACTAAATAACATCAAAACAACGGGGACTCGCATGATCTGACATTTCGATAGTTGTTTTTATTTTTGCAGATTACAAATTCATACTTTCATTGATTGTATTACTATTACTAAACAATTTTAATCATGTTCCTGTAATACATGTTGTTTCATTTTTCTGATAGATTTTTTTGTTTTCAAATTTTCTGTATCATTGTTAAATAAAACTTCGGAAGATTGCGAGAAGAACATCCCTTTTTTTTAATAGCCTCTTTTGCTCTATTTAACCAATATTTATATTATGGACATTTTTGGGGTGACCACAAGCATAATTACGGGATAAATGAGTTTCGTTCTCGTAAACACTCCAGATAGTTTCGTCAAAAAAGTAGTTCGGCTTAGAGCAGGTGCGCGAATATCAGTTGATAAAGCTCATCTTTATCACACGGGTTATATCAACCGATATTTACAGAGATGGTTAAAAACAATTACGGTTATGATCATTTTGAGTACCAGCTATAATCTTCTTTTTTTTTTTTTTACCTACGTAAATAATATATAAGATTTATCCCACATAAAATTCACACTGCACATTTTATATGAGGGTATTTGTATGTACTATATATACATTGTAGCCCTAAAGCAAGAGCATTTTTATGCATTCCTAGTCACTTTGTTACCGAGACAACAAACTTAGAAACATTTATGTTACAAAGAAGAGCTTATTGTTGTTATAATACCATTACAGGTAACACGTCAAACAGCTTCTGCAATTACAGCATTTTCAATAAAGCAGTTAATTGGAAGATAGCATATTTCTTTGCTGATGAAGGTAATCCATTGATGAAACAAAGATATTGTTCTCTAATTTATACAGGAAATAACTATTTCAGTCAAAAAATGTTTTCAATGATGAAAATTAGGTCCGATATGCAACAATTTTTCGAAAAAGAAATGTAAAGGCTGTGATTATTTCACAAAGGTTTGACATGCCCATCATAATAGCTTCTTTTTTTTTAAAGTAATAGAAAAAGAGCATAGATTTTTAAAGAATGTTATTCAAAAGGGTAAATATATGAAAAAAATATAATAAAAATCATAATTATTACTATTCAAGTAAGTATAAATGCAGAGTTAATATATAATAGTGTTATTATATCGGACAGAAAAATAAGGTTCAGCATCCGAATTTAAGCAGTCCATAATTATCGCCTTTCGCCTATCAAGTAATAACACTTGCTGGTTTTAATTATTCGAAGTTTGTAATAAGAAAAGCTTATAATTTAATTCATCATATGCTTATAATGGGAACTGAAATTGATATCCTATTTTAAGTAATTCTATTGCAAAATGCCATAGCAATCACTGCTAAATTTTGGTGTTTCTAAGATGCGGAAGTTTATCAAGTCCTAGGTGGATAACACACCACACCGACCATCTAAGAAATTACCTTTAGAGCTGATAGCTTGATCTCTCTGGTCTGTTTGTCTGAATCAGCAGAGCATCCAACAAACAAATCTCCTTCTCAAAGGAAGGTACAGGTATATATAACACTTCTACTAACAATAGATATCTAAATAAAAAAATCTAAATTGAATGTACTTGTTTAAGCACATATTCCATGGTAATAATACTTCAGATAATGAAGATACAAAACAAGTGATTACTTTAAGCACACACATATATATAATTTCCAAGAAAAATGACTGAGACTTCCAAAAATTAAAACCTGTAAGTCTGGACTTTCCAAAAAAAATTGTAAGTGGAAGCTCTGCATTCAAAACAGAATGTTTACCCTTTCTCTATAGTCTTGGTTTATGAAGAATACAGGAAATATGGTTTTACCAATGAGATTTGAACAAGATTATAATATTTGGAGATAGTTTCTTAAAATATTAAACCATTGTACATGTAGTATCATTCTTATAAAATAAGCTTATAAGTCTAGCATTTAAATGTTTTAAAATTATTTTACTACATTCAAATCGGAACATTTAAATTGAAACTGATAATCAATGTCATATGGTCATGTGCTTTTCAAAACAGTGTTTACTGTAGCACAGTAAAACATGACCAGTGTGAGGAATGTGCTGGGTTTGAACAAGGAGAGCTGTTCCTGGTGTTGTCATAAGCCAGCACCTTAGACCACTCAGCTATTAGTTCTATCTTATATCTGACCTTTTTTTCCTGGTGATGGAAGTATCCACATGAGGGCCCTTTTAGAATGCATAAACTTATGATTTTTAAAACATGAACATTTAAATGTGGTATGCAACAGTTTTCCAGTATTATATATTTTTAAACCGTTTAATATATTAACCTATTTTTGATTGTATTTCACATTATTTTAACCTGATAGATTTTTTTTTTTTTTTTATTTTACTAACATTGTTTAGTTTTTACCTGATTATTCTCTATTCACATTAAACTTCTTTGTATTCAGCGCCGTATAACCTGTTAAGTGTTGGTGTGCCATAAAACCCAAATAAACAAATAAATACATGTAACAATAGCCCAGCCTTGTTTAAGGAAATGGATTTTTTTCAAACATTTAACTTTAGTCCAAGAAAATACCATTTTGAACACTACCTCAGTTGTAAGACTGTGTAAATCACTCTAATTATTATTTTTTTCAACAAAATCTTTAAAAAATCACAATTGGGATTTCTGCTCAATATCGACGTCAGTGCAGATCACTTAAATAACAATGTAACGCAATCACAAAAATAAGTAGTCATGTGTGTTTTCTTAGTTTAAAAATAGCTAACTTTGCAACGTGACTCTGATAAGAAATACTTGACTGTAATGACAAATGGGGTATTCTGCTTCAGTTGTTACATAGATGTAAGACATCAATAAATAACATTTCAGGCAAAAATAAATTTATTTGGTTGTTTGAGAGAAAAAATGAGAAACTTGACAATAAATTTTGATTCCTTTAATTATGCGTACAACAGTTTTCTTGTTTCAATAGCATTCAACCACTTTCCATCTAATTGGTGTTGTTTGTTCATAAGCAACAAATAAAGCTCAGAGAGCTGTTGAAGGCGGAAGCTGTATAACGCAGGATCAGTATACAATGTAACAGTGCTTGAAGACAGACTCTTGCAACTATGTTTTTTAAGTGTTAAGTTAGATACCATGCTTTGCGGAATATACTTCGCACAGCCCTTTTTTCATGTTTTTTAAAATTTTCGTAATATAAAACCCGCAGTGGAATATAACCTGCATCATATTTGCCGATAACTAATGTGTAAAGAAACCATATTCCCAGGTCAAACACGTGGTATTAGAAAGATTGTAAATTAATGTGCATTTATTTTATGTTACAGACAAAAGAGCCAATTAAAGAGGCTTGATTGATGTAAGTGTACTAGAGGGTCTGATAAAAACTTAAGAAAGTTCCAACTAATTATTGGGGGAAAGAAGAACCCAGACTTATGCCTGGGTAGAACTACCAGCAAACAATTTTCATGTATACTTTCCTTTTATGACTGATTGTTGTCAAAAACTGTGCCATATTACTATCACATCCTTGGGGAGGAAGTACGACAACCGCTTGCAAGTAAGTAATATTCTTATGCACTTAATTAATTTTGGGTACATGACGTCATAAGTTACTAAGGCGCAAAGTTTTAAAACAACATATGTTTTTTGGTTATTGTTGATGTAAATGCATGTCATGCATTAAGGGAAACCACATGAAATATAAATGGGATATCTATAAAGCGAGTAATTCATGTGTTTGGAATTAGCAGCAGTAAAATTATACAAAGCAAAGCAAAGTATTACCAACCATGCTGAGGTCTGACTGTAGGAGCAAGTTAAACATTGTATATGGGAAGTTATGACTATTATCATATAAAAATAATAAAAAAATAAATAATCTTACATGAATAACTGGTTTCTTTTCAGAAATGAGCCATCAAGTTGGTGCTAGATGACAGCACTATTCACCAACAGTTCTGGAAGAGGCAGCCGGTTTGGTCCGATATGAAGTCTGAACAGAGCCGCTCAACAATATGGCATTCCAAAGACAACCTTGCAAAATGCTGTACATAACAAGTATAGCAGCCGCAAGGTCGGTCAGAAGACAGTTCTCACCAATACAGAAGAGAGACACATTGTTGACTAGGCCATCCATATGGCTTGTATTGGTTATGGTCGTACTTGACAGGAATTGGCAAACACCGTGAAGAAGATTTTAGATGATGATGGAAGGCCAAATCCATTTAAAGACAACAGACCTGGGAAAAACTGGTTGGCCCGTTTTGTTGCAAGACACCCAGACCTGTCGCTGAGGACTAGCATTATATTAGGAAAGGACAGAGCAATTATATCTGCTGATAAAATAAACCAGTGGTTTTTAGATTTCAGGAAATATATTCAAAATGAAGTAGGTGATGCAGACCTATTAAAATATCCTTCACGCATTTTTAATGCAGATGAAACGGGCATCAGTCTCTGTATGAAAGGTAACCAGGTTATTGGAATGAAAGGAGCTCTGGTTGTGTACCACTACGGCAACTCAAACTAAACTCAAATAACCGTCATGGCTGCCTGTAGTGCAATAGGACAATACATTCCACCAATGCTAGTTTTTCCTGGACAAAGGTTCAGTTACAATCCACTCGAGGGGATTGAAGAGGCTGCGCTCGGGCGCTCTGAATATGGATGGATGGACGCCGATGTATTTTGTGAGTGGCTGGAGAACGTATTTATACCAGCTATCAATGAACTGAAGGTAAAATGGCCAGTCTTATTGCTGATTGATGGTCATATGACACACGTGACAATGAGAGCTTCTGATATTTGTATACAGAATGAAATAGAACTGTATTGTCTATTGGAACATGCTTCTCATGTGCTCCAGCCTCTAGACTTAAGGTTTTTCAGTTCTTTGAAGAAGTCATGGTGACAGTCTGTGAGAGACTGGCAGTCTGATCATATTGGAGAGTACGTAACGGAGCAGAATTTTGCCCGAATCTTCAAGAAGGCATGGACACAGAGTACAATGATAGAAGCAGCTGTGAAAGGTTTCATGGAATCTGGTTTGTTCCTGATTGATCTGTCCATTGTTGTCTCCTCAGTAAAACTGGAACCAAGTAAGTTTCTGTCGGACCCTGCTCTGTCAAACACAAAATGTCAGGACATAAATGAAGATGATACAACCAAGTCTGAGTCAAAATCAGCAAAAACAAATGATGATGCAAGTGACCAGACACCGGTGAATGAACAGCATATGCAACAACATTAGCACTCAGCCAAAACATCCAATGAAAGCCCCAAGCCATAATTCAGCAAATTGAATGAAAATGAGACAAATGTCAGTCAAATTTCTCCGTTCTCTGAACTTTCCTACTCCTAAGACAAACACAAAATCCAAAGCTGTCAAGAAAATAGTAATGCCAAAGGCAATAACAGGTAAAAACATAAAAGGAAAGAAGAAGAACAAGAAGAAAAGGAAAGCCAAAAGGCTGAGCGTGAGGTGAAACGAAAGCTTAAAGAAGAAGAAACCATTAAAAGGAAAGCAGAAGCCATATAACATAAACTGGCTGAAGAAAAACAGAAAAAAAAAAAACTGCATGAGAAGCTCCTGCAGTTTCTTGAAAACTCAGACAGCAATACAGCATTGGAAGTAGACAGAGAGATGTGCTATACATGCGAGAAGCCTTATTCTAATGATTTCATTGAATGCTTTTCTTGCTTTTGCCGCTTTTATCTTGAATATGTTGTGGGTGACTATCTCAATGTAAATGGTCTACTTTTCGACTGTAAATGACTGTAAATACTGTTAAATGTATTCACCGAACTCTGTTATTTACAAAATAACATCAGAGCCTTTCATTGCTATCTCAATGTAGGTGGCACTTTCGAATGTAAATACTGTTAAATATATTCACAGAACTGTGTTATTTAGAGAATAACATTAGAGCCTTTCATTGTTTTGCACAGTATTTTCAGTTTTATGATTTAAAAAAGATTTACTTTCAGGCTTACTTTCTTTTCTTAACATGTTTGGTAATACACGCTAGCCTGGTCGGAATAACACACACATGGTCTGTAATACAAGCAGTAAGGCGTTGTTTCTAATCTGCTCTATAATAAACATACATCCACAAATACTTGTAATAAAGTTGAATCTCTACACAAATGAAAAAATAATTGAAATATGTACCGAACAATCAACTTTTTGGCCTTAAGTGTTCAGTAATACCCGCACCCGCTCTATAATGGATTACATACAGACAAACTGGAATGGTAAAATTATATATTACAATTTAATGAAAAAAAAACAGTATTTCAATGACAATAAATCAAATTTGATAATAGTGAATCATTTTACTGTATTATACAAAATAATTGATTTCTGGATGAAATTCAAAATTAAAAGCCCTGACAAAGACTTTATCACCCTTCTTTTTTTTTTTGCAATTCTTATTTTACTGTGCAACCAGTTTGGCAATAACTTCTTACAATTTTATTACAATTCTGGAAGTTAGTGCAGAACTGGTTGTTACAGGGCTAGAAAAGTTACTATATGTAATATTTTGCCCTGACAAAGACTCGAACATATGCGATGAGAGACTTAGGAAATAAAGTCTATGCCCCTTACCGCTCACCCAGGGGGGCCTTAAGATTTTAAATAGACCTACTTTGAATTGTCTCCCTTAAGTGGAATTCAAAGGCTTCCCTGCTCACTGTATTTTGTAACGATGTTAAAATAAATAAGCTATGAAAGAGCTAAGAAATGTGGATAAAATGCTTCATGTTATCTATGTAAAAGCCATTCACTAAGAGGTAAATGGAGGATTCTTTAGCAGTGTATTTGCATGCTCAGCTTAACATTAAGGGGGCATAACTTTAAACAACACATTTCTAAGGATTTTTGTAGTTACATACCTTGTATGCATTTTTTAAAGTTTTCAGCATACTGACTGTTCTCTCATACAACTATCTTTGACTTCATTAACAGACTGACTATTCTCTCATGCAACTCTCTTTGCCTTTAGCAGAAGATTGAGATTCTCTCATGCAACTATCTTTGAGTCATCAGATCAGTATCTGACTTATTTGCTGCTTAGTAGTCTCTATCAGTATGCCAATGCATGTTTGCATTTTGATGTAAGGTACTTGCTTAAGAATATTATGGGTTTCTTATAAAACATAGTGTAATAAGGAATAGTAAATACAGGGTAAAATTCGACCATGGACACCCTTAATATGCTTGTTTATAGTTGTATTGCAACTTTGTAAACATGTGACAACTTCTAATTTTCAGTGTATTCTATGTTATTGATACTTTCAGGACAAAACAGAAACTGCTATCTACTTGGGTACTTCATATGGTGGCCAATGGCAGGACAAAACAGCAAGAACATGCAAGTTCCAGGTACTTGTTTTAATTGTTTCCTTTCTCGGTTTTATATGAGAGTAACTTATGGCATTCCTTTTAAAGTATTTATGAGCGAATAAGGTGCACCCATGGCCCAGTCTTCGACGTAAGCGGGTTGCCCAATGCCCGGGACAAGTAAATTACGGTCCGGACAACCGTAGTGTGCCTGGTCAATTGCCCGAACGGGCAAGTCCGTCTGGCACGGTTTTTATGCTAACAAACAGTCAGGATCGTGACAGACGGACTTTATCACTTGTAAACCCATTTTTGTAACATTCAGATCGTTGCAAAGTCATTGTACTTTCATTTTCAATTCGTAAACAAACCTTTGAGCCGCTTATTTCATTAAGAAAAATGTCGCTTGTATCATTAACGTTATGCGTGCGCACTCAATCAGAACATCTTCACGAATGAGTGTCCCGAGGACGGAATTACACGAGGAATTTCGAATGGTGTGTACCCAATCAGAACATCTTCCGATAGTTCACGAATGATCGTCCCGAGGACGGAATTACACAAGTGAAGAGGATGATGAGGAGGATGTATTGGTAGAGGTGACAGGAAAGGCAGATGTAGAGAAGGCGGATGATGATGAGGATGACGACTATGATGACATGGAGATGTCTGAAGACAATGTGTTTTTCATGTTAAATATGTACAAAGATTAAAAACGAATAACTGTCTTTTTTATTGAGTTTATATCATCTTCCATTTTCGGACAACTAAAGGCTGGGTCGGGCAAGTAAAAAGCCTATCCTACTTGCCCGAACGGACAAGTGGTTTTGAAACCTAAAGGCAAAGACTGATGGCCGAGGGCATAGGGTCGTATACAGTTCAGCTCTTGAGTTTAAGTCCTGGTCAAGGTATTTAAGTTGACCTGCAGTCCGCTGGTGGATTTATCCAAGTATAGTTGTCTGGTATCTAACTTCAGCAGTAAAAACTTGATATCACAAATATGACAATAACTGTGCAAGGTATCTACATCAAGAACAAAAACAGATGGGGAACACCTGTGGTCTAAAGATTAGAATCAGTGACTTGCAACTCCCCTGATTTCATAATCCCTCACCGCACGTGTTTGAGTAACTTTTATGTGGTCAGGTTTTCCAGTTGATTTGTGGTTTGCCACTTTGCCAGGGTCTTCCTCTACCATCCATAGCTTGCCCTTTATTATATTGACCGTAATTTGTCACTGCACTGTATTTAGCAAACAAAAACTAACAAAACAAAAATGAATAGACATGAATAGACATACATGTATAGAGTTAAAGCATGTAATCATATGTTAATATGCATGTAAGTATGTAAGACAAGACTTTTTACTTTAATATTTCAGTTCATGCACGTTGTCTTGTGGATTCCAGTTTTGCCTACTTCAAAATTGAGTACTGAGAAAATGACTGAGACAGTTGAGGAGCTTAGCTGACATTGTGGAGCAATCCTTTAAGGTCAACATGGCAGTTTTATAGCCAGGGTGGAGAGATTGGAAGGATATCCTTAAGCAACAGTTTAAGGCCTTACCAGGAATACAGCATGGTGTTGTAAGATGATAATATATGTCATAAGCAATATAAAACTATTTCAGCATTATATCTGAAACAATCGGCTTTATACAGAAAAGAGCTACTCATAGTCAAGAGGTTAAAGTCACCAACTTGTACCACCTCAACCTTTCACTCTCTGAGGTATTGTTCCAGTAAGGGAAAAAATGTCATAATATTATGTGTGTGAGGTGTTTCTGCCATGGGTGCCATATAGTTGAACAATATTCGACCTGAGGGCGTACATATGTTCTGTATGCAGCCTCTTTTAGTTGTTTGTTCTGTGTTTTGACATTTCGTCTGATGAATCTCAGACTGTTTTTGGCCTTGTTTGTGATGGTGTTTATGTGAGATGACCAATCGAGGTTACTACTGATAGTGACCCCGAGATATTTTGCGTGTTCTGTTGTTCTGAGGGTGGTGTCATGAAGTGTGTATGGGAAGATAACCGGTTTCTTTTTCCTGTGTATTCTGAGAACTTTGCACTTGTCAGGGTTAAATTCCATTGACCATTCTTTTTCCCAAAGTTCTAGGTTGTGTAAGTCTTCCTGAAGACTTTGTGCAGATGCGTGTGATTTTATTGTGAGATAAACTATTGTGTCGTCTGCAAACAGACGCACACGACTCCTGACACTTCCTGGTAGGTCGTTAATGTAGGCTAAAAATAGGCTTGGGCCCACGACCGAGCCCTGTGGGATACCAGAATGTACAGGGAGTCTGTGAGAGACCTTGTTTTCGACTAAGACCTGTTGTGACCTGTTATGTAGGAAGTCTTTAATCCATGTGGTGATGTATGGGTTTACCCCCATGTGTTTCAGTTTGTGAACGAGTTTGTGGTGATCAACTTTATCGAACGCTTTACTGAAGTCCATGACAATGACATCAGTTTGCTTACCTTGATCTAAACTGTCTGCTATTTCCTGTGTGAAGCCAATGAGTTGAGTCTCACAGCTGTGTTTTGACCTGAATCCGTGTTGCTGAGGGCAAAGTATGTTGTGAGTGTCAAAGTAATCCATCATGTTTGACACAATGATGTGTTCCATTAGTTTTGATGCTATGCATGTGAGTGATATTGGTCTCTAGTTACTTGGTTTTGACTTTGACCCTTTTTTGAATGCTGGTGTGATTATGGCATGTTTCCAGTCCTTAGGAACAATACCGGTGTCCAGTGACCTCTGAAATATGATTGTAAGAATCGGTGCTATCTCTGTGTGTAATTCTTTAAGCAGCCGAGGTGAGATTTTATCCGGACCTTGGGCTTTATTGGGGTTGAGTCCTGTCAATAGTTTATCAACTCCTTGAACTGTGATGGTGATTGGTGGCATGGGTGGATGATCTAATTTAGACATTGAACTTTTTGCTATTTGTTTGAGGCTGAGTGGCGAAGGCTTTGAAAAGACTGATTCAAATTGCTTGTTGAGTATGTTGGCCTTCAACACTGGATCTGAGTGAGTTTGACCTTCCGAGTTTAGTGGTGCAATTCCTATGTTTTCTGTCTTTTTGTGTTTTACAAAGTTGTAAAACTTTTTCTTGTGACCAGGACCTTGTGTGTCAGAAAAGATAATTGATTCTAGGTATGACCAGTATGCATTTCTAATCTGTTTTTGTATGGTTGACTTGAGATGTTTGAACTTTTCAATGTAGTAACTTTTGTGTGAGCATGACCTTTTCAGTTTTGTGTAGAGTTTGTCTCTTTTTCTTATGAGTTTGACTATTTCGTGTGTGACCCATGGTAGATCAGCTCTACTTTTGATTTGTCTTGTTGGTATGTGTAGGGTGGATAACCGGTTGACTTCAGCTTTAAACATGTCCCAGAGGTGGTTTGGGTCTTTGTGTTTGTGTGTCGTGAATGTGTTAGTGAAGATGGCCAAGTCTTTCTTAAAGTCAGACCAGTTAGCCTTCTTGTATGATTTGACCTGTCTGGGGTTTTGCTTGATGCGACCTCGTTTGACCTTGATTTCGTGAAATACTATATCGTGATCTGATGTGCCTAATCCTGGTAACGTTTTGGTTTCATGAACTTGACTTGGTATGTTGGTGAGAAATAAATCAAGTATGTTGTTGTTTCGGGTGGGGATTTTGACCATTTGTTCGAGATTGTGATTTATCATGTTTTCAGTGAGAGTGTCATACAGTTCTTTTAAACAAAACACATATATTAGTTGAAGTTGTATAACAACATGATTCAAACCATATTTGCTTAAATCTTAATATAGTTGAGTAAGTTACTTATCACAGCTACAATGAAGTCAATACTTTGACATCATATTTAAGAAAATTACCTTACCTATGGGCCATTAAAATTATTATTGCTTCATTAAAAAGAGAATTCCAAAAAACCTTTTGAATTTGTAAACAGAAATGATTGGTGAATCGTGTTTCATTATAAAGAGGAAAAATTTTACCATAATTTCTTGCATCATGTGTCAATTGGTTTTCTTTGTATTTTCAATGTGATTTGTATTTTGTCACTCCAGCCCCCTGCTGCTAACCAGACCCCTTAGGCCATCTGGATCACAGACTACATCCATACAGTATCTGTACAGCATTATGTTACTGTCACCCACCCCTATAACAAGCGTTATCAGCACTCCTCTGTGGTGATGTAAAATGCTTGATTATACAAGGAGTTCGAAATGTTTGTCAAGCACGCAGTAGACTTTCAGTGTAATCAAAGCAAACTTTCCAGGTAATTATAAAAAGTTACATGGTGCATACAATTATTTTTTAAAGACAGATTTTTGTTAGTGAATAAAGCAACAACAAAAATGTCCTGTAATATTATCCAAGAGAACAAAAAATAAAAAATGACAAAGGTTATTAGCAACAACCCTGTGTTAACAGAAACCAGTATCAAGTTGCATTTAAAGAAAAAGAAAATAAGGAAAATGATTTGCTGATTTTATGATAATGATTTTCACTTTAAAGATCTGTAGTTATTGTTGCCTTAAAATGTTGCCAGTGGAATTTTCTAAAATATCTACAATTTAAGACCCAGAAAAGACTTTATTTGAAAATATTCAACTATACTTTGTTCCGCCTAAAGTGCAAAGAATAATATAATAATAAATATGCTAGAAAATGTTGTTAATTGTCAATATTTACCTTAGATATATTTTCTCACACATATACTGCACTAAATGATTAACATAAATTGTATATTTGTTGTTTTGTTTATTTTTATCATATCCCACTGACACAATTATGTTCATACTGATGATGTCGAGATTATTTTTGGTGGATGAGACACCATAAAAATGTCTGGAAGACCTACCACACCAAAAAGTTCTCTTCCTGACTGGACCCGATCCAACACGGAAAGGGGATACAAAGTCGGTGACTCTTGCTGCTCGGCCATGGGGAACAATTTTATTAAGATTTTATGTCTAACTTCACATAAGGCATGCACGAGAATAACGATAATTTGACAATGTGTACACAATCAATATCATGTATGTCCAGTCTTTAAAATACTTTGCTAAGAAACTAAATTCAGTGGTCTAGAGGAGAACAGCACTAATTTAGAAATGTTAGTTATATTTTGTTACATGAAAATTTTAGTTTACAGTCTATCTCTCCCAGATAATTTTGATTTACATATTTTGCAAAATTATTGCCAAAATCTTATCAAGCATACAAAAGAAATCTAACTATAGGCAATATTTGTGTTTATTTGTTAAGCAAATATCCGATGATACGCCCGTGATTCTTTGCTGATAAATTGTGCTAAGTTGGCAAGATTTTTTTTATTATTATGATCATGCCAAATATGCCAACACAATCAATGGGAAACCAGAGACGAGAAATGTAACGAAGCTGCATGTTGTGATCCAATTCGAATTATACTATGTGTTAGCACGATTTAGCATACTAGAGGAATTTGAACCAGTTACAACAGTTATGTTGCTCAAGGTTGATGTTGTTGCCTTCTTAAGTTTCAGAGTAATAAAACCCATTAAACATTCTTTTTGTTTAGATACACTTCAGAATGCATCTCCTGCAATCTAGAAATACATTTTATTGGGAAGCATACCCCTGGATTCACCTACAGCATATATGTCAAAAATATTGCTTTTAAAAACGTAGTGTTTGCGGTTGTCCACCATTGAAAAATTGCTTTGAGTGTGTGGGTGGATTATGTGCACGTATGAAAATTGAAGGTAGGGATTTGGTCCGCCTATCCAGAAATGACTAGAAGGGATTTTGCTCAGGAGAGATTTTTTTCATCTGCCTCCCCCAGCTAACAAATCCTGGATCTGGGCCTGAAATGGAAAAAATATGGATGTGTAAAGCAATCGAACATGGCACGCCTTCATACTTTTGCATTTGAGCATATGGGATAGTAACTGTTTTAGATGGCTATAACTCAGAGAATTATTGGAATAACTTTATAGCATTTTTCTTGATTTTCTGCTTTCATTTTTTTTTGATTGGAAGATGTCTGACTTATGTCGATGAAAGAGTTCTAAGCCTCAGTCTCAAGTAAGACTGAAAAATGGGGGGGGTTGCTTTTTTTAAGGTTCTGTTATAATTCACTGGTACCAGAAAACTTTTGTGGATGAAAATGGCTGACACATGTGGCAAAGTTGCAGGGCGAAAGGGTCTGGTCCTTGCTGGAAGATCAAGGTCAGGTTTCCCAAGGGAGGCTGATGTACTTTACATGTGCACATGTTGCGATACCTTGTTCAGTACTGCATCTTAGATGTGGATGCTGTCCTGGAGGTATGGCATCTGTGCCACAAGCCACTGTACCTGAATTCTGAGCACTTGAGACCCATGCTGTAAATTCAGTCCAAAAATCCTGTCTACATGCTGACATATGCCTTTGGCACTGCTATTATGCAAAATGCATCATGTATCATTAGTAAATACTGAATAATCAATACTGAATAATCAGGACTGGTTGTGAAAAGTCATCAGTTAAAAGATAAATTATTTATTGAAATGCTCATTTTTAGTCAGATATTTACAAACATACATATATATTGTATGTACATAGTACTAGTCAACAACAAAGGACCATTGGATTTTTATGTACATGAACTAATTGTGCTAAAGTCCTTTTGAACAAATGTTAGTTTATAATGCACCCTTTACAGTCTTATAAATCATAAAATAGAGGCGCCTGTAGTGTAGTGGTAGAGTCATCGACTTGTAACTCTTCTCCCACCATGTGAGTTTGAGTTATAGCTGACATGTAGTGCACTGGTGGTTCTAGCCAGACATTTGTCTGGGGTCTTGCTTCACGAGAGTAGCTGGTTATAATTGGTTGCTGTGATGTATTTAAAAAAACAAACGTAAAATGTGTCCTCTTTTACCAATGGTGCTTATTTATTTATATATGTACTGTTTTGCATGTATCATTTATTATGCATAAAGATCCACATTTTTTTGTTTTCAGGGCAGAGAATCACTGTGAGTGGTTGTGGTCCTATGAAGGTGATGGGTTTTGGGTTGAGCTGTCCTTACAATTAATCAGAAGTTAGGTTTGGATTGGTTGCTTTAAACTTCAACTGCTCATGAAGATGTCATCCACTGGTTATTAGTTTTTCATTTTTGCACAGCAGCTGACTTAAAATATTTCCTAACATAAGCTTTATTATTTTGCCTTGTCTGTAGACTTTCTCTTGGGCGTTCAGATTATTTGATTTCGTAAGCTTTTCTCCACACCGTCATGCCATTGTTAAGTTGTTGAGTTGTAGTTGTAGATGCCTTCCATGAATATTTCTAGAGTTGTTGTTTTTAGTAGATACACTTTTGGACCTATTCACCGCCTCACATTTTTTGGTGCTCGTCCCCAGCTTCATTATCTCCAAGGAAAAGAAGTGCTAAGCTTGATGTTTTAGAATTTCCTTTAATAATCGAGTGTCATTTTCTTCCATCTGCAGGCTGCTGATTCTGTGTGTTGCTAAGAAAAATTTCACCATAAGTTGGTTGATCCACCACTGCAGGCAGAAAAAATGATGCTGACACTGCGCTGTGGCCACTGTAGCAGCCGACCTTTGCATTGAAAACAAAAGTGTTTGTTATTTTTGTTCATCGCTGTAACATCTCCAGCATTTTTTCGCATCAGTTTCTAACTGGTGAGGCTGCATCTTGCCTTCATGTGCTGGCTTTTGCTGATGGACCTGTCTGTCACATGATTGTTTTGGAGTGAAACATTGCCTGGCTGAATTTGGCATTGTAGCAGCTTCTAAACTGAGCCTGGCCCACATGTGTTGGGTCTGCCTGCCTTTCCACTTTCCACAATGGATCACATTTTTTGATAGTGTCAACACCTACAGCTGATCTTGCATCTCCATATGAGGTAAAACATTTGACATGCACTTCATTTGTACACAGTATATCAGCTTCCCCAGCTCATATTTGGACAATGTCCTATGGCGGTATGTGTTCACTTGTTCTGTATGACCACAGCAGCAATGTATTGTTTAGTACAGTTTTACAGGTGATGGCGATTGCTTGTGAAGCATTTTGTCTTGGTTTGCAGCGGCTAGGTATGGTAGCAGAATTGAAGCAACCATCCATGTTTATGCTTATATTGTTATCTGGTTGTCTACATTGCCTGTTATGCTTCTTGATAAGCTCAGTTTTCACATAACTCACACATGTCCTCATTGTTGAGCTAAGTGATGACTGTTGATATCCTGTCAGATGTTCTATGCATTCCTTTACTTGTTGTTGGAATATCCATGGTGATGAGCAGGTAATGGTATAATGTATTAACCAATGGTGTGTCCTGAAATCCAACAACCAAACCCACATTAGCTGTTGCTGGCTTTGGACCTTGTCTTGGAGACCTGGCTTCCTTGTACAGCTTCTTGATTGGTGTAACAAAGCCGTAGTTTGAGCATATTTTTTGTTGACATTTTCCAGCCCCATGTTTTCTCTTCCAACAACAGTCATGTTTGGCTGGGAGCAGTCTGTCGTCTCTTCTTGATGTTTCTTGTAGGCTGTAGTGAATAACCCATTCTCATGTCAAATGTTGATCATGTGTTTGTTTGTTTTAGGATATCAGCTTTTGTTGCTTTGAGTCGAAGAGCAAGATACAATCTGATGCCATCTGATACTGGAAGTTACAGCTTGATATGGATCAACTGCTCAGGATTTTCACCACTAGGATCAGAGTCTTCAAAGTGCGTATTCTTGTTCCATGATAGGTTTCCAGACTGCAACTTAATTGCTCAGCTTCTATCTGGCTTCATTGTATGAGATGTGTTATAATGTATATTGAAGATGCAAGTTGTGTTTTATGATGATGCAAAGCAACCAATTATCTTGGTTATTATTTTTATTTGGATTGTGTGACATATGCCTTACTTGTGTGAGACATTGGACAACTTAGCATCACAAGTTAGAAGTGCCACTTTTAGAGCCAGGCCATTGGCCACTTGCGTATTAGCAAGCCAAAGTCACCCAAACCTGATCCTGCCAAAAGACATGTAACCATAGTATTAACATTGCTTGTTAAACGCTTATGGATAATTCTTCCTTTTATTTGTCCTACTGTTCTTTTACAGTATGAAACATGATATTGTTTTTCAAATTTTAATGAAAGACTGCAATAATTACATAAAATCAGAAGTTATTATTATATACTATGTTTAGGTCAGTAAACCACCAGTTTTAACTATCCATGCTTTAAAGGCATTTTCAAATAGAAATTGTCATGACAAAGTGAAGGCTTTTTTGCATCTATATTAGCTTAGCAATAAGAAAATTATTACAATTTTTAGTTTTGGACAACAGCATCTAAATGTTGAAAATATTTTTTGTGTGTGTGTGAAATTGCTCTCGGGGCTCTTAATCCAGTCAACTGATACCTGTGCTGGAGAAAGGGGCACAACTGTGTTTCAACAGCAGATATTGGGTTGAAAGTTGGAGGACTTATACATGGTTCTACATTTGAGTGGTTTTATTTGTAAGTCAACAGAAGATTGGCTACTAAAAGGGAATTAAACCCCAGTTATCTGCCCTAGCTTGCCTAACTGGCAGAGGTAGGCCAAAACCTTGATATTTGTTGGACATGGTATTATTTTTTTTTGTCACTCATGTCCAATTTTTCGACAACTATAGCATTTACAGAAATGAGTTAAGTAAGAAGAGTTTTGAGACGTTCTGCAGTTATGAAAAGAAAATTAGTATATCGTCCATTACCAAGCTGTGGCAATTCAGATGACAATTGGGAACCAGCCATTAAGAAAGTGAGATCAGAAGAAAATGACTCAAAATTTATCTAGTACCAAGCATTAAACACACCTACTTACTATAACAAGTGAGGTGCACTAATATTGCTATAAAATTACCCTCCTGTGAATGCATGTTTCTGGAAGAAATTGCTTGAGACTGTGATGGGAAGTGTTGCTTGTAATGTGATTGAATCTTTATGACCTCTTATTTTCTGTTATAATCCACAGGAAGTGTGATTTATACTTTGTAAACATATTTTACCATTTTATGTTTCTGTCTAGTCAATTTCTGTATGTACCTGAGATCGAACTTCACAACAGATTTATTTTGCTGTCCAAATATTTATTGCAGTTTGAGTTATTCCATTACAACTACATGAAAATGTTGCACAAGTTGTACTAAAGTTTAAAGCATATCAATGTTAATTGGAATTATGCTTTATGTTATTGACCTGAATCATCTTATTTCTTTTCATTGCTATTGGGTGATAATAATGTGAACAGTAATATGAGGGAGAGAAATATTTGACTACATGGATGAGTTTCGCTGGACTAAGTTTCCAGGGATGTTATTTAACTACAGTTTAGATACAACATCTAATTAATTTTATATAGTACTAGTATTCTTGTTAAGCTATTGGTGTTCTGTGTTTATCCATTGTTATTATGTGATGAAACATTGTTGTAATGTGCTCCTCATTTTAAATAAAAAACACATTTCAGGTGACCATTCAGATGATGGTGATGTGCTTTGCAGCAGCCTTGTTTCTGGATTGTGATGCTGTTGTTCAAAGTCAATGGTTTCCTTCATTTTTATGGCAGACATTTTGGACATTGATTATTGTAGAAACAGTAAGTGTGCAGGTAAGAATTGTTAGTATTAAGTGCTAGTAAATGAAACTATTTAAAGTTGGAAGCTCCCATATTTTGCCACAAAACCGCCATAAAACTCCTGTATTTGTTGAGAAAATATTCCTATATTCCTCCTATATTTTGACAAAGACCTGGTTGACAGCTTGTGCATCATTTAATTTTACAAGAGTTGATGATAGTACCCTATTTATTGTTTTAGAACAGGTATATAAGTGTACCTTTGTCATCATTACCATTTGTCATTTAACATCACCTGCACTTGTACTGTGTTAACATGTTTATGTATATGATAACTATGCCATCAGTCCATGCATGGAGCCATCCTGATCGGGTCCCTAGTTCAAGTCTGGGTAGGACTGGCATTGTAAAAACTATCTTCCTTTACACGGCACCACCACCACTGTGCATGTATCTTGGGTTTAAACCCTTGGCAACTTTTTTTGGGTTGTTTGTAATTTTTATTTTTACTAAGCATCTGACACTTCTTTATAGAGGTAGCCATGTTTGTTTGTTATATGTTTTTGTATGTTTTAATTGAAAAGAGATTGTTATTTTGTGTAAAGACAATGATTTTGAAAACACAACAGATTGACCCTGCCCTCTGACTGTCCAAAGGAGATTGCAGGACAGTAAAAAGTGTGACTTGTCATGGTGTACCTTACAGGTATCACAGTTTGAGTCTGTATTTAGAATTAATATCCTTATTTTGCCTAGTAACAAGCTATGGTGTAGTCTCAACCTAGTAATGCATAGATTCATTTTGATATTTAGTTGAAAACACTGGTGAAGATTTGGTAGTAGGTTTTCTTCTACCCTTATTAATAATGGTATTGAAAGTTTTTGTTTGTTTGATGCACTTATTCTAGTTTAATATTTTTATAATTGAGTTGATTTCTTAAGCCTACATTATGAGATACATCATGGATATTCAGTCCTTCCTTAGCCTCCCTGTCTGCTTCATCATTACTGGATATGCCTACATTCTCAGCATTGGTCTAATTACATATTAGTTCCTGACCAAAGGTTCGGTCTTGATTTGCTGTTATTAAATTTGATTGAGATATGGAATGCTAAAAAGTCTGAAAAATAACAGATTGATGTTTTTCTTTGTTTAATTATCCAGCACAAAGATTGAAGAATGGTATTTTATTCTGCTGTGTAAATGGTAGATTTGTTATACAGTCTTTCTAAAAATGAAATGTTCTTGTCTGGGATAACAAAGGCAGTTGCCGCTCTTCCTGAAGATGGATCTTTGCTCTCATCTGTATATATTTGACCTCATTTTTATATTGTTTATCTCAATGTTTCAGTCTTATTGCCCTGATGAAATTAGTGCAGTTGTTTTTTGCAACCATTAAAATCCAGTTCTAAAGGGATTCATGGCTCACCCTAAGAGGGACCAAACTCCAACAAACATCTGCACAATATTCTTCAACCTTATTTTGGACTTCAGCATCCAAAGGTAAAGGAGTTGTATTATGATTGTTATCATACATTGATTTAATAAAGTAATTAGTGCCAAAGATCTTTACTGGCTTGGTTGGCCTAGCTAAAACTCTAACCCGCAAGTGTAATTTTTGTTTTTCCTGAACAACATGAGAGGCACTCCAGCTCTCAATCTTCTTGTTTCAAATGTGCTTAAGGTGTGGTTAAGACAGAGCTATCATTACACCTTTGTTCTGTAGTTAATCTAATTTCTTTATTTGATATTATGGTGCCATATTCTGTTTTATACTCCACACTCTTTGGGAGGTTGTTAAAGGTCGGAAAGAATGGCTGCTACACTCTCTTTCCTGTTGTCATCTTTGATAACTTCATGGTGCAATCTTGTGAACTGATTTCCTGCCTTTCCTAAAGCTTAATTGGAAAGGATTCTAAATTATGTTCTTAACAGGCCTTCTCTATCAACTGTGAAATTTTACTCAACTGGGATGTGAGGCTAATTGGTCTTTGAGATAACAGATTATTTATGGTATAGTTTTCTTAGGAAGGGGGATAACAAAAGGTTCTCTCCAGCTATCTGGATACTCTCCCTTTTGCCAGATATTGTATAATTTGTAATCAGGCTGAAGCGTGACACTGTTTAACACATTAGAAATTTGTCACTGGGCTGTTGTTGTTATTTGTTACAGATTATACCTCTTCAGTTTGTTACCACATAAATAAAGTACTGCTTTCAACCACATGGAGTAATCATGTTTTATTCTCAACTGTGTTCAGTGATGCAGAAGGATTAAACATTTTCAATATTTTTTACATGGTTTCAATCAAATGTTTTATTAAATTAAACTATTTAATGTTTACAACATGGAGACAATAATATGCAATTTGAATATTTAATTGCCAATTCTTCAAACAGGTTCATCACATTTTTAGTTGAAGAATTCATCCTGAAGTTTTCTTTTCCTTGGATGTCTTTTATTGTCACATATCAGACAATGTATTTCATTGTTTAAAACATTTTTTGTTTTATCTATAGACCAACCATTTCTTCTGGCATGAGGGATCAGACTCCAGTTATCTGCCCCAGGTTGAGAAGGTATAGTATGGAGAAAAGAGTGCCATTGTTTGATTGTCATTATTATAGCATATGAAGTAAAACAGTATGTGACAACCGTCTGGAAAGCGTGTATAGATTCTGGACAGAAACTAAAATCTACTGTCATAACACTGTAAGTGTAAGGGAAACAAATAGCAAAAGCTGTATTTGCAAATTCCATTTTTCTACCCTGTGTAAAGTGGGTTCCTTCATGCTTGTTTTTTAAAGAGCCAAACAACCTAAGGATTTTATTAGATTTTTCAATGTGATTTACACCATTTAACTGAGAAATAATGGATTTAGCAGTTGAAACATGGAATGCTTCATAAGTTTACATTGGAGCCTATGGGAAAATAATTTGTGTCTGGTTTCTAATATGCATGAATATCTTTGGACTCAATGAATTGTTTAAAGGTTTTTTTAAACTTGGCCAGTGTATTGCAAGAACAATCTGCCATTGCATTGTTTTGTAATTTAATTACTTAGGGATGCTGTCGCGGGTTGCGATACCTTGTTCAGCCCCGCATCTTGATCATGGATCTTGATAATGGCCCAGAGGTGGCCATAAGCCACTGTGCCTGAATCTGGAACACTTGAGCCCCATGCTGTAAATTCAAGCTGCAATTCCTGTAAGCATGTAGGCATGTACCCGTAGCACAGTGATCATACAAAATGTGTTTTTAAAAACAATAAATTCTGAAATATCATAACTATATCATTACTATTTTCAGGACTGGATGTTTCATTGAAAAACCATGCTATATAAGGTTAATTACTATTGTAATAATTGTTTTCTAATCAAATTCATACATACATATATACATGCACACATGTAGTGTTTGTACAAAATATTACAGCTACAACAAATGGATTGGCAAGTACATAAACAAACTGTATAAAAAGCTGTTTGTTGACAAATATTAGTTTTTAATGAACTCTTTACAGTCTCATTTAAAATAAAATGTGAACCAATTCACAAACATTGCTTATACATAAATATATGTACTTTTTTACATGTATCATTTATAATTCATCAATGTCCACACTATTTTTGTTTTCAGAGCAGAGAGTCACTGTGAGTAGCTGAGATCCTATAAAATTTATGGTTTTCGTTCGAGCTGTCACCACAGAATGCTAGGTTCGGATGGGCCACTTTAAACTATAAATGCTCATGGAGATATTGTGTCCTGGTAATAAGTTTTTGCTTCTGCACAGCATATCACTTAATATATGTTCTTACATAGTCTTAGGTTTCTTGTTGCATTGTCCTTAGACTTTTACTTTGGCCTTCGAACAATCTGACACCAAGACGCCTTTTTCTTCGCACTGTCCATTGTTTAGTCTGAACTGTAGATGCCAGTATTCCTTTAACATTTCTAGAGAAGTTGTTGTGGATTGGAAGAACTTATGGACCTATTCACTGCCTCACATTTCTGGCTGCTTGTCCATACTGTAGCTACTTACCACTGTAGCAGCTGACTGCCACACGGGGTACAAGAGGGAATCTTTTCTTTGTTGTAACATCTCTAGCAACAATCATATTAGTTCCTTTATGATAAGGCTCCATCTGGCTTTAAAATCCTTGCTAAATGCCTGTTTTCTGATGTCTCTGTCACATGTTTTGGAGAGAGAAAAACCCTACCTGACTGGAATTGACATTGTTGCACCTTCTAACCTGAACCTGGTCCCCATGTGGTAGGTTTATTTGCCTCTCCAATTTCTACAATAGATCACATAATTTCATGTCATTTCATGTCTTTGTCTTGTTTGACAGTTGCACAGGCCATTGCTTTGCTGGTGAAGCATTTTGTCCTGGCCTTGCTATGGCTAAATATTACAGCAGAGTTGTAGTGGCCATCACTCTTTTGCTGATAGCGTTGTCTACTTTGCCTGTTATACTCTTGGCAAGTTTAGCTTTTTCTCACATGAGTTCATTGTTAAGTGATTGCTGTCGATACGCGTCAAATGTTCTCTGCATCCTTTTACATGTTTGTGGCTCTAGTGAGTGGGTAACAATATCTTGTACTAGTCAGCAATGTGTTACCTCAGTTTGGAGACCTGACCACCTTGTACAGCTTCTGCAGTGTTGTAACAAAGCTGCAGTTTGTGCACTTTAATGAGATTTCCAGCAGACTCCACATTCTTGTAGGACGTATTAAATAAATCTGATGTTTGTTCACTGCCTTCAGTCTCATGCTGTGTTGACCATGTTTTTTTGTTTCAGGGTAGCTGCCTCTGTCACCCTGGGACAAAGAGCCCGATACCTTGTATGCCCACAAATACAGCTGACATGGATCAACTGCCTCAGTCAATGTGATAGACTAGGTTAAGAGC